>QNGE01001604.1:68841-132706 GCA_008508345.1 Paragonimus westermani
AGAGGAACATCTCGACACGATGTTGGAATACGGTCAAGGCCAACACTGGGTGGATGGCGGACAGCACGAGCGGCCGGACGAGCCAACGCGCAACGGAATCGGACAAACAGACGAGGAATGGCAAGCGAAAAACCCTCCGATAGAAAGCACCGGTCACGCACGTAAACCGGTCAGAAGTGCACACGACGTGTGAACGGAAACCGGGGGGTGCTGCGGGTTGGAATTGCGACTCATAAACGAGAGAGCGCGCGTTGCATGGGACTAGCGGTTTGGACAATAAAGATTGTGCTTTATTGGACGCCTTCTCGCTACAATTATAATTTCAGACGAATGTTCATACAAATAATATTGAACCAAACAGCAACAATTGTGCCTGGTTTCTAGGCCATCCAACTCCGAAACCAATATTCACTAAACGTAGTTGGATATATACTGCACAACTTAACCTCTGCCAGTTTACTCGGTAAATCCATTGTTACGACTCATGAAATTTAGTTGGACCCCTCTTGTATATTGAGTTACGAATCAAAACCAGGCGAAAACCATTAAATTAAATTCAACGGTTTATAAAAGTCAGTTGGTTTGTTGAAAATTTGGGTGAAACCATAGCTGTATCAAATTTAATCATTACTTCAGAAAGATATGTCTAGTCTTAGGCTTTGAGGATTTGGGAGTTTTGAGGAAACTTCTGACTTTGGAATGTGTAATTGTTAAATATTGAAGAAATTCATGTCAGCAAGGTGGCAACTAGTGTACATAAAAACCCTCCGAGAACGTGGACTCTTACTTTTAGTAAATATCACCGTAGTTCCTTGGAACAACGCTTAGACTTACATATTGAGGAAGTTTGTTCTGTAGGTGCGCTGTTCTATGAAACCGAACCTTTGATCGACGGCTCACTTACAAAATTCCTTTAAATTACGTTGACAGCCGGAGGGTAAGGTGATATTTGTCTGACCATGTGTTCTTCATACAAGTTATATCTAAAGGTTGCCGGTAAAGCAGAGTGATGTAAAATGCAGTCTCAATGCCAGGCTGCTTCAGCAAGGTGCAAACGACAGCTCGATCAGTCCGGCATTCCAACTGCCAAAGACAGATTGGAGTGGATTTGCGTTTCTTTATAATCTACTGCTCTACTCATAAGGTGAAACGGATGTGAAACGGTTAAAAAATTACTGCGATTCGAAATGCCATCACAAGAGGCTAAACAGAGAAAGTGAACTGTATGGTTGTCATCTTACTGAAGCGAACGGAAACAGGGCTTACTACGTAAATATTTTAAACCCAATCTCACCAGTCGTAAACCGGCTGTATGTGCCGGTCTCCGAGCGCACCTGTTCTCGTCATTCTCATCAGTAGACGAAAAGCAGTACCTGAACACAATTAGTTCTGCCACAACAGCCAAGGCCTACAAGAGCACATCTGTAGGTGAATCAAATCGAATAACCGAATCACTGCATCTTTTCCCACAACAAACTTATCAGCGACAGGTCAAACGTAAGCATTGTGTCAATCCTTATCATCTTAAAAATTGTTAACAGATTTTAACCTGCAAATTATTACACAGTACTACTAATCAAACGTAATCGGTCATGTTCACGTTCAGAAAATTGTTGCGTTTCCGACGTATGTAGCTAGTAACATCTTGATGTCCAGAGAGTTTAAGGTTTGTAATATGCATCGATTGTTTCTGCGTTCCAGACCACTTATAAACTTACGACCGAGTATTGTGTGCGGAATGACACCTGATCTTAGATTTTTTTGTTTTTCTATCTTATTTGAACGTTTTGTGAGGAATTTGTGTCACTTACCTATCAGGAAGATGTCGTTTCAATCTTGAACACCGTTAGTACTCAACGTTGAGCTTAGTTGGAGATGATGACCAATAATCGGTAAACAAACAGTGAACGACTGTAATTTGATTTGCTACTGAACACAGCAGTTTCGTTTTGTTACACGAAACAAAACATCACAAACATACTTTTTCGATCATACATCATTGAGTCAAGTAAGTGATAAAAGAAAACAGGAATGAACAGAAGGTTTAGTGACCTGGATTTCATGACTCATAACAGTAGGGTCGACGCCTTCAAACAGTTTAGGATCAACTGACAAGAACGAACATATGTTGCACCAAACAAGTGTCAGCAGGGTTTTCGGGGTAGTTCAGAATATAAGCTACCCGGTTCAGGTCATGCGTTTACTGGTTTTATCAAGAACGGCAGTCAGGAAGGTTGTGCACAAACCCAGTAAGACTGAACGACAATTTGCTGGTGAAAAGCTCGAACTTGTCGCCTGTTGTTCCAAAAAGTGGATCAGTAGAAATGTTCACGAAGATATACGAACACGTCAAAGTTTTACTCATCCTGTCGAACAGGCGCTGGCAACAACATAATGATCCCCAAAAAATAAGACGGAATTGTCTGTTGCGCGCCGTAAGCCCTGTTTTCTCCCACTGGTAAAGATGTTAGACACAAATCTGAAGCAGTAAACCAGTCCACGTAGGATTACATGTGGTTTCCTTGGACCATTAGTAAGAAATCTTGAAAAACGACGGGTGTGTGTAGTTTCGTGTTTTTTCCAGTAACTCGTCAACTCAATGCCTGTGTATTGCTGTGTCGTGGTCGGCACGTCCAGTAACCCTCTGGGTTTGGCAAAACTGTTCTGTGGACCAGTCTCACGAGTGTATCCTGTTTGGCTCTGCTTAGAATGCCGTAAATGAATTGATTCTCGGATGGGCAGGTGACGTATTACCAGCCGGTATATATACTCGTCACAAAACTGCTTGGTGTTGAATGAAATGCGACGATTTCACACAGCTTCACAATTTATTTTATTAATGCCCATGTTTTGGTGAAGATATTTATATTGTCAAACAGGGTAGCAGTTCAACAGCCGTTTGCAAGTGGTTTGGAGTGCTGTTGACATAACCTCCGGAGCTGCTGTTCTGCAAACCGACTGTACAAAACTTATGCATGAAAATACAACGTTGGTTGCTGTCCGTTTCGATTTTGATTTCTAGAGGCTGCACCCTCTTTTCTCACGTGAATGTTGTTTCTTCTGTGGAATATTGTTGAACACACTTGCCTTTTACTTGTTGCGACTTGTTCTTCAGGCTGTTTAGGATGGTCACCAGTTGTTACATCACGACTGAGTATAGCCGTAAACTCCTTCCTGATTAAGAAGTATTCCGTATCATACTTCATTAAACTTACGTCTATTCAGGAAATGCTGCCGCACTGTCAACCGGAATTTGACTTGTTGTAAATAATGAACTTCGCAGATTACGCTCCCTTAGTAGCGCACTCTGAGTAGATCACTTTGTGCTTGTCTAGACGGGCGGTAAATTGATCAGATGAAACACCACAAATCTCACTGGTTACCGTCCTTTGAAGCTGGTGAAGTTTACCTACTGTGAGACCAAACACCTCATTAAATCTGTCCCTTTTGTCGAGTTTGTTCAAAACTCGGTAGCGCCAACAACCATTTGACTTTCAAGGAGAGCGCGAAAGAAACTTGGAATGAGTATAAAGACTAAGATGTGAACATAAAAAATATGTTCAGCGCGTTTCAGCATGACAGCAAGGCATGATCACCCTACACACTTCATGAACATCAATTAAACAACTTCATCCTTCACTGCTTTAGACAGGGATTTCACATCAGATGGGAGACCGAATCTTAAACAGAGAAGGCCTGGATACAGCGGGTATGTTTGCTTTGTTGTGTCAAGGTCACGGACGGTCAGTAAGTGGTGAGGGCCGAAAAGAATACGGTCGAATCCACAATCGCATGTTACAAGGCGAAGAGTTTACTGGTTAAAGATTTATAGAAAGCTAAGCTTGCAATTCAAATATGTAATTGGCGCGATATCCAGTGAGTTCAGTGAGCTGCAAAGAAATCAACCCTTCGGATAGCATGCATATCGTTCCGAAGTTGCAGAAAACTTGTTCCATTTCTGCTGGATGCAGTGATTTGCACACGAAGAGGTTTATTGATGAAAATTAGACGTGACTGATGGAATGCACCCAGTTTGAGGTTGGTTGGTAAAGCAGTTGTCCTGCAAGTACCAGAATCAAGTTCAACTCACAGTCTGGACAATGTTACGCGCCACTTATTAGTTTCCTAGAACAGAAGGATGTACAACTCACTGGCTTCCTCTCACAATGATCGTGGGTGGAGAATCACTCTGAATGTGAAAAGTGAAAACAGGAGCGACTGGCATCAGCTGCAACGCAGCAGCTGGATCAACCAACAAAATGATTGATGCACTTCATGGGTAAAACACCTAGTGTATGTATTAAAGGTCTACATCTGACTGAATAACAATTAATGGTACGGTTTCTTGATTCCGTCGAGTGTAAACTTGCAGGATTAATCAGAAGTAATATCAACTGAAAAATAGCGGACGAAAGCCAGACAGGAGCATGGGGTTAGATGGATCTGTGACTGGACCTGGTTGAACTTGTGGGCGTATAATCAAAAAGATGAAACTCAACGAACGAAGGATTAGCAGTTTGAAAAATTCTGAAAAAATACCGAATAAATTTAAAATGAAATGGAAAATTTTAGTCAACTACTTTACAGACTTTGGAAGAATTCTCACGTTTTTGATGGAAAACCAGTAAGCCTTGCTGAAAAACAATATAAACAGTGGGGAATTACATATCATTCTACAAAATGGTGGATTAGATTAGGTATGGGTGAATGTTGCTGTCTGTACGTAAAACAAATTATGATTGTTTGTGTTGTGATAAGAACACCGTTAGTGTGAAGACCCCTATCATTTTGTGGGTCTCATGCAGCGCTTACAAAAGATACTGGTCAGGATCTGGGGTAGAAAGATGTTGTCAGCCAGTATTTTGATAAAAAGCGAAAAAAACGTCTTCCCATAAGTCCATTCAAGGAGGGGGGAGTGAAACAAAAAACAGGCGGTCGTTTTAAGCCATAAGAAAACCGTTAGAAGGCCGTTAGTTAGTCATTGGAAGCCGTTAGAAAACAGGTCATTTGAATGGCGTTGGAGTGGGCTTTATTTCAGAGTAGAACTCTACAGATGGAATCACCTAAGTAGTTTACTAGGATATGTCCGTGTGGAACAGACATGGAGCTTTGGTGGAACAAAAAGACAAACGAAGAATTAATCGCATTCTAGGAAAAGATCGATTTCGTGTGCGATGAAGGGGGAGCTTGAAAATTCAATCGGGTAAGTTGGGGAAGACTGAGGAAAATAATTCACTGTCAACGTTGTGAAGGATAGTTTCTACCTTGAAAAAAACAGCATCGTTCTGTTGTTTAAAAACTTGTATATATGTACATGTTACTTAGTAAAACTAAACCTAGTCGCATGAAGTATAACGGAGACAACATTGGAGTACCGAAAATCTCATACATTCAGTTATAACATGAACAGTAGAACAACACTCCGTTGAACTCCTATGAAAAATAGATAGACCTTCGGCTGCTGATGGAGTTTCTTCCAAGTAATCAGCGACATACAATGAAATCGGTACATTTCTACAGCATACAATATAATCTACCTGTACATTCTCACTGAAAAGACGACTAAAAATACCGCTTTTTTCTGCACCACGGACTTCTGGTGTTAGTTGGTTAGACGATGTGAAACAGTGTTGCATTAGTCACCTTATGTTCTCAGGCTGCATGAATCTCGGAGGGTTCTCTTGGTTGACGTTGGTTGGACCAACAGCATCGTGGTAGCCAAAACACTCACGACTGGTTACAGTCTCGCCGTTAAGATCGATGTACTCGAAACTATGGCGCGCGGTGTTTTACAAAAAATCCGTCCTGGAGAACACATTTCACCAGCGACAACTGACTCAAACGAATTAGATTCTTTGAATAGCGTTCCTTGTGGGCACATGCGAAATTGACCCTGTCATAAGGTGGTTAGCGCGCTTGATGCTTTCCTTACTGATGTTTTGGCTTAGCGGTTGTTTTGGTCATAGCTAAAAATGTTCACTTTATAAGATAACCCACAGGACCTCTCATTTCTTTGTGCCATGATTTTGGATCACTCAACTTAATGTTGGCACCTCTTAAAGAAGCTGATCAAACGTCCGCAAAACTATGGCGTTTTTCACGGTGTCACTAATTTGCACGTGACCTAAGCCACACAAACAAAAGAAATGGGACGGCAGTGTAAAGGGAAGCTAGATGATTGGTTTGGGTACTATGTACCTCAAAACGTAGGTCTTAAGCAAGTGTTACATAATGTTACCTGTAACGATTTTTAGACCCAACGGTCATTCAGTAATTTGCATTCCACTGGATATTAATGCATTAATCAGCTGGATTACTTTTACTAATGAGACACACTGTATTCACGGGGTCAGAAATTAACTAGTACACAAAGATTTATAGTGACCATTAATTTAGGCACAAATGTTAGGCATTAACAACCATAAGCACACAGTGTAAAGCACAGCGGTAATGGCAGCAAGCTCTCACTGGTATTAAGAAGACTGCGTGATTCGCCAGAGGGTCAGCTGCACAGGGAAAAACTACTCATAAATGGAACGACAAAAGTTCTTATACAATAGGGAACAGATGACGCACGCATGCACGCACATACACCTAATGACCTGGATTTGGCAGACCACTAACCGGTTGGATATTCATCGAAATGATGAGAAGGAAAAAATAGCAGGATGTTAAGATTGCGATTTATTTCGTCAAACACCTACTGAAAACAAAACAAAGGCACATGGCACAAACAGTTGAACAGAGTGAATTTAAGGTCAAAAAGCAGCTACCCCAGGAGATGGACGGTGTGAACCGTGAACTTGTGCACTAACCACATTGACTATGTGTGTTTGATCAACACGGCTTCACTGATGGTCACAGTTTCGGGGTTGGATCCCTTGACAACAAAGTGAACGACGTGATTGGGTTGACATTGTGACCTGTTTCCGGGATGTGTTTCGCGACTGCCGACGTCGGAGTTTGCACTCGATTGCTTGTATGATTGTTCGTGTGCATGGCAGACTGAATTAAACATTTGGGTGGTGTTCGGCTGGTCGGTGTAACAGATACCGGTCCTTTCGGCCTACTTGACTGTCATTGCGACTACAAGTGAACTGAGAAACCAATTAGAGAATAGTACGACGTACCATAACTAAGTTTTTTCCTACCAATGTTCCGAGGTCATTGCATGACGTACATTTCAGCTGTGAAGCACTTGAGACTCAGATCTGATTGAATCTAATGATGCACTAAGGCGAATGAGTAATCTCCCTTGAGCCGTAGTTTTATGAACACATCTTTCTACGAGTTTTATGAAATGTAGTTCCATCTGGCTGTTTCTGCCGAGTAATTGTAACTTTTTTTGGGTACCCCTCAGTAAATCATGCGGCTGTTAAGAAACGTTTTGTTTGTGTCGAGATTTTCCAGACATGATTTTAACTAGGTACCGATCTGAGGAAACCGGACATAATCGCCCTTTCAGGTGACTTTGCGATGGACCAAACTCTGCAAATTGTCTTCAGGACGCTTCGTAGGTAAAACGTCTAAAAATTCTAGGTTGCTACTCGTTACGGCTTCATAAGTCACAGCTAACCTTGAATGCAAGGATTTCGCAAGACTAAAAATGGAAGAAAATTATGACCATCAGTAAAGCAGAAGTTATCATCGACATAAGTTTTGCGTAGAAAAGTCAAGGAAATACTGTCAGGGTCCTATCTTTCAGCCATCTCATGGAAAACCTTTGTCTACACTGGACTTATTAAACTGCCAGTGTATTTAAAAGTAGATCCCTCGAACTCAAACCAAATGTTTTCGGTGCATTGAAAAAATTACCTCCTTCAGATAATCAAAAATTTTTGGCAGTTGAATATTATGAACTGAAATAAAGTCACAACGAAAATTGTCAATCACGTGTGAAGGAACAGTAACAGACAATGATTGTACATCAGCAGGATACATTGCTCTCAAGTCCACAGAGACCTGCTCTGAAATATCCGCTTTATCGAAGCGGATTTTAACGCAACATTTTGACAGAAGTTCCTGGACTGGATTGAACATGTCAACAAACCACTGGACACGTTGGTGGTAAGATCGGGTACGGTAGAACATTTTATGTATTTTTCGGCTTTCCTGGCGTACAGTATGTGAAGTTGTTCCGTAACCTGATTTTCCACCTATACATTATTCTCCCGCATGGAAACGGATCTGTATACACTTTGACCGGCTAAAACCGTGTTCACTTTTCCCATATATTTATCCCTGTATATAATTGTGATGTCTTCATTAAGTTTCAGAAACAAAAACCTTATTTTCTTTGACTGCCTGATAGCTTGATGGTGTTCAGATGTCAAATAACACTGCTAGGGAATTAGTAATAGAAAGAACCTAAATGAAGTATCCACAAATCTGGTTTGAACCGCCTGCCGCTTTCCGCTGTTGTAAGCTGTGGTTTCCTCACCAGGTTCTACGAGTTATTGCACTGAACTTGAATTTTTAACCTATAGACATGCTTAGAAAGGATCCCACTTTTCAAATCTATATACGACATTTCTGTGTGGATCTTATTGAGGATAACATAGGAGAGTCTGTGGATGTGCTTTGAACCCTACGTCGGAAACAATGATTCTTTAAAAGAGCGCGACAGCCAGTTGAGGAGGCGCCAGTTGATGACTGTTCCGGCCCTCTAGATTGATTCTCTGGTGAACGTCTCGTACCTGATGTGACTTACTAAGGACAGGTCATTCGGAGTGCTAACAAAGCGTCATGTTTTCAACTGGGGTGTTTATTTCTGAAGCTGTTGCTCTTAAAATGAGGAGTTTTTCAGCGGAGACTTCATCTTTTTTCAGTAGCATGATGGGATGCATTGGAATCCGGCCAGAGTAACTCAGATACGCATAAAATTCACTTTGACCTTGCACCTTAGCGAAACTATTCAACTGAGAGCCCGTGTTATCCTGAGGAAGGGCCTTTGACTGTTACGCAAACGAACAGTCATACAAGCAATCGAGTGCAAACTCCGACGTCGACAGTCGCGAAACACATCCCGGAAACAGGTCACAATGTCAACCCAATCACGTCGTTCACTTTGTTGTCACGGGATCCAACCCCGAAACTGTGACCATCAGTGAAGCCGTGTTGATCAAACACACATAATCAATGTGGTTAGTGCACAAGTTCACGGTTCACACCGTCCATCTCCTGGGGTAGCTGTTTTTTTACCTTAAATTCACTCTGTTCAACTGTTTGTGCCATGTGCCTTTGTTGCATGGTCTGTTTGTCTTTGTTTTGTTCCCAGTAGGTGTTTGACGAAATAAATCGCAATTTTTCCCCACTTGATGGTTCGAAGTACTGGATCAAAGAATGGTTGTGCTTCAATCGATTAGATCTTTCTGTGGGAACGAATGTAACAGACGGAAGTATCAATGTCGACAAAGTTATGAACTTTGTCAATCTTTATACTTTAATGATGGATATTCCACCTTTTTGCCCGAAAATTGTTACCAACGTCTAGTAGCACGTAACCGAATTCTCATTTATCTCTTACTGTTGCTGGTGATGTTATCTATGCATGCTTTCTAATTGTAGAACAGTATGCCATAAAACAACTGACATTCTTTTATGTGTCACGGTTATACCTAACAGCCGTTTTCAATTATACCTGCAGAATTTATTCCTGATGCTTTTATTGGGATACAAAATCGGATGGATCTTCTAGCGCTTAGAATGAGGCGAGAGGACTATATATGGATTGATTACATTTAATAGAATAGGTGATTGTTTTCATCAAAACCCACGGGAATGATGAACACCAAAGGAATGACTATGCTCTTGGCTCCATGGGTTGCCCTGTTGCCATCCGTAATTTCACAGCGCAGTGACAGTTATTATCTTACATAGCCTTGAAGGGGACAACGAGCAAAGAAGTAAAACAGCAACAAGACTTACCTGTTGAGAGCAGTTTTCCTACTTTGAGAGAAACTCCAGTCAGCCTCATTTTTAAACAGGTACCACACTCAAGTTTTTCTCACGTTAGTTCAAATCGAGCTGAGGCTGAGGTTCTTTATAAGTGGGTCATTTCTGAAGTTGTGAACATTTCAGACAAACTGCGAAGAAGTCAATCTTAATAGTTGACCAAAGGGCTGCGTTACAAAACCGCTTGAGAGAAAGCCCTAATATCAGGTAACCTTCTAAATAGCTTTTGGACCTCTTGTTCGAAATGATCAAATGAAATAACTAATCAAGACTAAACGCCGGTCGATTTCTCCTTTTTCACACAGATGTCCGTTTCCTGTTCACATGCTCTACCGTCACACATGTCCTCGGATTCACACGTTTCGCCTTAGACTTTTCACGAAGGTCATCGCGAACTTGTTGCTTATTTTCGTGTTGATTTACACCAACGATATGGTCAGGATACCACTAAAAACCTGTTTTGCAGGTCGTTACATTTCCTCACTTTTACGAAAGCGCAAAAACTTGCTTATTAATAATGTGGTGTAAATTTGTGTGTAGAAGAATTATCGGTGACAGAAAAATTAAGACAATCTCCAAATAACGAATTGAAATTCGAATTGAGTCCGAAGGAAGACAAATCTGCACTGAAAGAAAATTCACTAGGATCTACTGTCGCTTGAAAATGACTTTCGATTTCTGGTGCACTTGTTTTTCATCACTTGGAGCCCTCAGAAAGGTATATTATGGTTGTCGATTGACGGTATTACATTCATTTGTCGACCCACAATTTACCCAAACTCTAATCAAACGACTTCGTGTGTGAAGTTATCAGAATTCGTTAAAAACCTGGACATCTTTCTAGGACAGGGTTATTCCGATCATTGAAAACCCACTGAAATGTCGGTTAGATTTTCCTAGTTTCAGATAGGAATTTCAATCAGCAAAGTTTCAAGGTTATCACCAGCATCATTGAAGCGATGGATTTTGTGTTGCCGTGATATTGAAAATGTAAACTGTAAAGAAGAAAGCTGGAGTAATGACGGATACTGTCGAAAATCAGTTTGATGGGGCTCTGGATTTAAATAGCGCAGCTCATGACATATCCTATTTAAAACAACACTTCGCAACAAAAACGGCTACGAATTGTGTTTAATTCCGCTAGATTTTTGTGACTCCTCATAAAAGACCAGCCAAACTAAACACTCAACACATTTAAGTATGTCGCTGTCAGCATAGTCAGGAACAAAATCTTCGAATATGATTCGAAGGGCTAATAACTATTGAACTCACCTCTCCAACTACGTGAAGACTCACTTATGAGTATCGAAATGGTTGGACAGTTGACGTGCCTCGTTGTGCATGTCGATTAAATTTTCTCCTAATTTCAAGATGGCAATTGGACTTTGTTATATATAAACCCACAAGTTACAGTAAGCAGCGGATTTGATACAGCGAAACGTACTTAAAAACAAATTTTGAACTGAAACTCTTACAGTTCGCTTTTACAAAAAGGATCAATTCAGAATAAGTAGGCGAACACCTTAATTGGTTCACGTGGAACGTGAAATCACGGTTTCACCTATTCATTATCTTAAAGTGTCCATGCAGCAAAACAAAACTTCAATCTGAACAATCGCCTAGGTCCATAAATTCATGGGGTTTGATAGGATAAAGAAGGTCAAGTGTGCAAACTGCAGAGTCGAATTTGTTGGGCACTTGTTTTTACAGTGGAAAGTAAGCGGAGGTGAGAAAGGAAAACAGAACGTGAAGAAAAGCACCAGGCACAGCACTATAGATGCATACTGACTGAATCTACAAACAAACGGAGAGGAACCCTCACGTAACAAGCAGGTCTAAAAGGAAACGTACACATCCTGTGACCTGTGGGAATGTCAG
This sequence comes from Paragonimus westermani, assembly GCA_008508345.1. NCBI lineage: Eukaryota > Metazoa > Platyhelminthes > Trematoda > Plagiorchiida > Troglotrematidae > Paragonimus > Paragonimus westermani. The sequence goes on from QNGE01001604.1 coordinate 80,674, forward strand.
TGAGAAAACCAGGAGAATTTGAACTTCATCTGACATGTGGGCATACACTTACCTAGTGGAGCGTGAACATTTTGGTCCATTCAGAAATGATCACATAATTGAGCAGTATGTTCCAAGGTGTTATTGCTTTAACTGAAAATAAGCCTGCTCAGTTTAAACTTAAGCATTAGGGAGTGACCCTCAATTTCCTGCATCCGGTTCATGAAAGGACATCTGTTAATGGGTGATCAAGTTAGGTGCCACACGTCCTCAGCAAAAGATTTCATTGTTTCATCTCGCTCAATCAAACACCTTACAGTTCCTTCAAATTTACGTGTTGGCCTTATCCTACACGATTACTGTAGTGCACGAATAAATTTTTCCAGGAGGTTTCTATACCGCTTGTCTCATAAACTTAACGATATGATTATTAAATGTGCATCTGATGTTGATAATAAGCTATCATTTAAATCTAGATCTGCACAAACCTTTGCTGAGAGTACACCTGCCTGTCTTCTTTACCTCGCACGTCATCATGACAAACACCAAACGGTATCGGGTATAAAAAAACGACTGATCAGCAATTAATTTTACAACGTTGCAGGTTTAATGAGTTCTGTTATCTCGACCTGTCTCGGAAGTCCTAATCGCAGGGTTATCGATTGGAGTTAACAGGCAGTAACTGTGTCTCCTCTCGAGACGATCGGGCAACCTGATCATTGCTCACAAGCGAGAGTGGTTGAGCGTTCAGATTTGATGATTCGGTCGTGCCTAATGTGAGGTCAATGGCGCAGTGGTTAACACGGTTGCCTCATGATTGGAATGTCAGGAGTTCAAATCCCGGCCGTGGCAAGGATATGCACTACTGACGAGCTCTAATGAGAGCGAAACTCGAGTCTAGTGCTTCTTTTCGAAAGAGGCTGGCTGGAAAGTCTATGTGAATGCGAACGCTGCGATCAACTGTGAGTGATGGTCAACTTGAAAATCAACCAAATCCCCGACCACTCATCAGTGCTCTAAATCGTTTCACTGCATTGTAGGCTCATGAGTTACACACTGTAGCCCTGCTATGTACTTATGCTCACTGACTGAATCTTCACTGTCTGCTATGCGCTCAAAGCCGATAGCTGATACAATAACAGACTCAGTCTACCTAAACGAAGTCTTGAAGCTGTGATCTCAAGGGCGTCCAGTGTGCTTCACGGAATAGATTGCTTTTCAACTATGATTCGGCTACAGGAAGTTTATTTACATTTTCGGTGCGAATTCCTCAGTCATCTGTTACATAGAGCAAGACTGAGGATACACATACAATATAAAGACTGAGTTCACTCAACAACTACCGCAAATGACAAAAGGTTTGGAATGCATCAGACCGCTTCGCTATTTTGAACAGCACCCCTTAACTATTACAGCTCCATAAGGTGAAGCTACTTAGGTAGGCGAAACAGTCGACTGTCTTGAAAACTTGCCTACAATAATGAGAAAAAAATCAGGACTGATGTACTTTCGTATCAACGTTCACTACTTTGAAAATGTGAAGTACAAACAACATTTATCAGTCATAGTTTTACTGGTTTCCCCAGATCTACACATTGTTTACAAAAGAGAAATTGTGGTATCATCAGTATGTTGCATATCGGACATGATATCGTTCCATAGAAGTTCCACTTTCAGATTCCCGGGACTTCCAGAATTTAGTTTGGTAATTGGTTAAATACAAGGGTAGAGATGAGACCTCTTCGCAAGGCACCAGAATGGCCGTAGGTCTAACGCAGTTGTCTGTAGGTGAGCACACTGTACTCAGTTTATTTATGATAAGTTCAATAAAAGAATTTTTTTGTGCTGGGACTCCAATGTGATAGATGCAACACAAACGACGTGTCCAACGCTGTCTTCAAGTAGAAAACTATCATGATCCTTTACTTAATAGGAGATGTATCGCAGCTTCAGTGTCTATGTTAACGTGAACGTATCGTTGGTACATCGGCCACCAGGTGGAAAACTGTCTGATCTTCGTGGCATGAGCAGTTGCATAATGAGAGTAGTGAAGAGGATGCATATGCTAAGGTCAAGGTCATCATATGATGTTCTTCTACTACTTGTAATGCTGGGGATTGTAACAACACAATGGTTGATTACTTTGCCAACTGGTCACTTAAGTTAAGATTGTGTCTTACAGAGTTTTAAGCCCATTCCTATACAACTTTCAATAAATCACGTGACCTCCATGTTACCCTTTTTTGGAACACTTCTTCCACTGTGTCCTCCACAGTGTGTATGTCATATAATTGTCCGTCGATTCTGAGGGTAACCTTCAGGTTGATTTCGGTCATTTAAATCACTATAATTCATTCGAAGAGCAAACACACGTAACTGAACGAATCTTTACTCAAACTGGCGACAGCCGGTCGAAATAACGTAACTATACACTGAAAAGGCAAATACTTGTGTAGATATACTTCATTAAACGATTTCCGCACTAATTATCACATTGTAAAATCATTGTTGTTAAGAACATCTGTGACAGCAAAATTTCAAATGAAAAAGAGATGTAGATTTCTTATCTTGTCATTTCAAGACGGACCATAAAACATGCTGATTATGCATGTTTCTCACCATCACTCCAAGAGCATCACAGACATGAATTGTAATCTGGTGACCCAGAGTTCAGCTTGCCGTGCAGTTGTTCGGTACTAACTGAAGGTGGCCTGACAGCTCAGAAAACGACCAGTGCTAGCTAGGTATCTCAATAACTGTGGGCACTTTGATAATTTTTAGTTCCAAAGGGTAGGTTTTGCACCTCCAAGATAACGTGGATTATCTGTTTAAGCTAGTAGTCCCAACTGTGACAGCTCAGCAGGTCATAAGAAGACTACGGGAAGAGCGATATAAAAGCCGGGGATGATACTGATTGCTGTTTTGTCGGCAACCCATTACAGCTGTCGCAAATTTTGGATGAAACAGGCAGTGATGAGCAAAAATTAGCAACGTCATGAAATCCTAGCGATCGCCACTACAACCAATACTACTGGAATTTCTTAACGAAATTGTGAACATTGATATCACGGACCTGTAGGGAAACTGCCACCGGTGACTGGTACGCTTTGGTTTTTGTGAATTGTTTTATCAAATGGTCTTAATTAGAATGTTCGGAATTCACTGATGCTCTGACAGCAAAGTAGTTATTTTTCAGAAGTTCGACGCTCGTTAAGGATCAGCAGATCAGCTGCACTCAGATCATGAGTTTAACTTCGAAAGTGTCCTAATATGACAGGTGTCTCAGGTTGTTCTCGTAACGAAGAGCCAAACAATGTCGTATCACCCGGAAAAATGATACGGAACACACCAATTCTGTGGTTAGAAATCCACCTAAAGCTTTTCTAGGCAAAAACTCAGCACTACCTCCACAATACGGCACTACTTTGTTACGTGTTGACACACCGGTGCAATAATCAATCGGGTAGGTACCTTACTTTCTGGTAACAGGACGCAACTTTTGGTCATTCCCTGATCTGCTGTTACCTAGGGGACACCACAAGCAATTTATTACCCTAGGTTGTTTAATGTAGACTCACTCTAGTTTTTAACGAGTCTCTCACTTGGCAGTGATATACCTTATGGTCTTCAAACGTTACCAGAATGTATGTATCGAAAGAAATGTCTTTGACATTTAGTTTTACATGACGCTTAATTTGTGGAAATGGTGCCTGATTCGGGCGGTCCAGACAAGTAGCACGAATTCTGAAGAGGACATTGTATCACCATTGAGGTCTAATCCAATGTGATCTGCGGTATAGCTCATCGCGATACTCTACGTTGGTTGTTTGCAGTCAACCGAAATTCACTGATGTCGAAAAATCGCAACCTCGAGGACAACGCCTTCACAGACAACAATGGAGATGTACAAGATCTGTAAGCTTGACATAACTCGCTAAACTTGATGCTTCGTGGCTTCGTTTGTCATGATGTACGTGGAAAAAACAGAGAAACTATAACTGTTTTTGAAAGAAATCTCGTACGTAGAGGTTAAAGCTGATGTTTTTCCGAATTGGCAGTTCAGGGAATCATAACCTGGTTGCCGAAAATGTATACTGGTGGACGGCTGTTCTCTCTTAATGGGTGAGACACTTTGTAAATTTTTCGTCCAAGCTTCTAGTTTATTTAACCCCTCAGAATTCCACAAAGTTGAAGACCACGCTAGGATGGTTAACAACGGCTTCAGTTAGTTTTTAGGATACGTGTCCGTATGGTTGAATATTAAGAACACGCAGCTAAGAAGAGGAAGTAGTGAAACGCCTCCAGATACGCAATTCACCGCGGAGCACAAAATGCGGTCAGCAGGGTCCATTTCGGCCTTGTCTCTTAGGATGACCGAAGCCAAACGATACCCACGCATAAGCCTTATCACGAGTGGCTTGGGCTGTTCCACTCACACTGACGTATCCAGACTACACCCAAAGAATAAGATCTGGAGATGTGTGGATGGTGGAATTTGTGGTCCAGCCAGTTAGCGGTGATTGGCCAGATGATGTATCAATAATGAAGTGAAATACTTTTCTGTCGGGAAGAGGCGACTTCAATGGAAAGGTCTAAGCTGGAGGGATGACTTAAAAATACAGGGCAAAAAGTAACTCATTAAAGGAGTTTGTACTAGCGCACTTTAGACATAACGATGTGGAGGAGTAAAGATTTAAATTGGTCCGTAAATCAAAAGCAATGTCACCAGACAGTACGTCGACGAAGACGAGGGAGTGAAAAATGGAAGACCACCACGCCTTAGGTTTCCGAAAAGCAGGGCGGGGGATTCACCAGAAGAGGGTGACCGTCGCTTAGGACGAGCGGCAAAGTAAATATAACAGAGATAACATATCTGTGCCTAAAGTTTCTTCGCTGGCCGTGTAGTTTAATAACATAATATTCCGAGACCACCAGCATACTGGCATTCATCAAAACGCCATTTAATCACGTCACTACGACCTGTGGCACTTAGGGTTCCTGTGAGTGCCACGCGCTTGTATTCACGTCCGCCCAACCGATTTGGTTCGAATTACTTCTTGAACGTTGGCTGCGAAAATACATGTCCATAAATTCCTGCTTATCGTGTGTCCACTTGTTGACCGTAGTAAAATCACCGTTTGTACCTTTCAATCATAAAGTTTAACTTCCTAGGTTAAATGTTTCCTCATCAGTTTTTCAGGACACGTTTTACACAGTCACGGTCATACTTGGAGGTGTTGTAGTTTATCAGAATGACCATTAAACATGATTTAATCGAAGGCGTTCTCAGAGATTAATTACTTGATTGACTTTAAACGCTGTGCTCTTAAGATAGCGCTACTAATGCTTAGAAGTGTCCATTTTGCACTAAAAAAGGTTCCTGTCCCTGATATGTGGTTGACGAACACGGGAGTTGATACGAACCTGGGCGGTTGTCAGTTCTGCCTAATATCTGTCCTTCACAGACTGTTAACTAGTTGCGTTCGCCTACAGAATCGCTCTAATATCAATCCCGCTTCATTTCAAACCTTGCTCCGAAAACATAACCTTTCTCACTGTTTTGTTCTTTGAGAAATTTCTGTGAACTCATGCAACATAGGTATTGTAATAAAGCAAGATGGACATTCCGTTTTGTGTATTTTCAACGTGACTCTGCTCAAACGCGCACAGAAGCACTTGCTGTTCACCTGGTTGTAACTCGTTTCCTCAGATACTTATTTGGTTAACAATTCAAAACTAAAACTGACCGTGAGACGTTATGGTATATTTGCCACCCCAATAAATGCCCGGTCAAATGCATTTGAAGATCTGTCGGTGCCTTAATGCGTGACAGGAATGGACCAATTCGACGAGAACAAACATACTGCCCTTTTCAAAGTAACATCATATTGGTCACGTTGTTCGTTGTTGTCCATCCGTGCACTGTGTTTGAGGAGTTACTTCCTATCAGGTTAACCTGTGACAAACGCATGAACTCAGGTCAAAATCAGTGATACTCCGATATTAAGCAATCATTGTCTGAGTATTCGATGATGATGAATGTGTCAAAAACAGTATATAGTTGGCGCTTGTGAAGCACAGCAAACCACTCTTATCCAGTTTTGTTCATCAGCACAGCGTTGATTGATTCCAGCCACAGCACCTAATTGTGAAAAAGAATATTCTTATAAACGTGATTAAGCAGCAGTCTGTTTACATTTTCATTTCCAAAGATGGGAGGTGCTATTAAGCAAGTTTGACCGTAACCGTTGGGGTTTCACGGTATTTTAATTCTGGAAGCGGTCATACGCCAATTGGATGAGCTGACGGACAAGTGCGGAAAGGTTGTTAACGCCTTAGAAGCTCATGGTCACAGAAAGGTTGACTGATATTCTCAATCATCACTACCAAATGATGCTTGCGAGCAATATAGAAATAACTCGTACCACCTATTAGCTAACAGATTCGAACTCCATCAGTTAACCCCGTCATAACCTGTGAAAAAATAGCCCTCCAGATCAATGCTCGGATGGTGTGCTGAGGCGCGATTAAGTGTGACGACTATAGCGAAACAAGAATGCGGAGTTGAACATCACTCACATGTGATCGCAGCCTTCGCATTCAAATAGACTTCCCAGCCAGCCTCTTTCGAAAAGAAGCATTAGATTCGAGTTTCGCTCTCATTAGAGATCGTCAGTAGTGCATATCCATGCCACGGTCGTGATTTGAACTTCGGCTACGCTTTCATGAGGCAACCGTGCTGACCACTGCGTCACTGGCCTCACATTAGGCGCGAACGAATCTGAACGCTCAGCCACTTTCGCATGTGAGCAATGATCAGGTTGCCCGATCGTCTCGAGCGGAGACACAGTAACTGTCCTGTAAACTCCAATCAATGACCCAACGATTAGGACTTCCAAGACCGGTTGAGATCAACGATCGCATTGAACATGCAAGGCGATGTTTCAGATTACTGATGAGTAGTCGGGGACTTGGTTAATTTCGAGTTGAACAAATGTGAATGATGTTCAGCTTGAAATTAACCAAATCCCCGACTACTCATCAGTAGCCCAAAAATTCAAAGGTCAGCCCCAGAAAATATGTACAGTCACATAATGAACATTCACTCTAGGAACGCGAGTGAGGAGAACTAAAGCCTGGCGATAAAAAGTCGGCACTTTTCACTAAGACAGTTATTCACCACCCCATTTGTTAACTGCCCGGAAATAAACGCCTTAACAAATTCCATTTATTTCGAATTATGCAATCCTACTCACGCGTAGCTAGTAGTTACTAACTTCACATAGAAATTGCGGGAAAATCAAGAGCAAGCGCAAACGATGGATTGATATCCCCCGACGCGTACACTCCTACTGAAGATTGTAGCAAATGTGGCTGAGCGTTCACATGTGATGATTTAGTCGTGCTTAATGTGTGGTCAATGGCGTAGCGGCCAATACGTTTGCCTCATGAAGGCGCGGTCGGAGTTTTAGTCCCGACCGTGGTAATAAGGATATGCACTACGGACTAGCTATAATAAGAGCGAAACTCGAGTGTAATGCTCCTTTTCGAAAGAAGACAACCGGAATGTCTATGGAAATGCGACAACTGCGGTCGACTTTGGGTGGTGTACAGTGTATATAAAAAATCTAAATCCCCTACTATTCATCAGAAGTCGAAGAATGAAATGCTTGTAGGTATGGCGGCCGATGTGGAACGAAAAAACTCGCGAAACATCCTGGGCTACGCTTACACGTGATGAGATGCAGAAGAAGTCTAGACTTAAGCACCAGTTTTGTTAGGGCCCGCCATTAAACCAAGAAGTTGACTGCAGTCTACGCGACGTGTTGACTGTTCCATCGACTTCACAGTAGGCGCGACGGATGTATCACAATCATGGGTAACTTTCAAGCCGTTCAGTCGTGCTGATCAGAAACAAAGTGATCACCCGAGCAACTTCATTTGATACCTCTAATATGACGAGCAACCGAGTCGGAGACACAATCATTGATGTGTTCAACATAATATCTCCACTCAGCGATGTTCAAAGCCCCCATCGGGTAGATCACAGATAACTCGAAAACTGAACCAGCCATTAGTGAACGAATTCGGCCAAACGGGCGAGGAGCGATGGGCGAAAATCTAACTCAAAACGCAAGCCAAACGAAAAGATCCAAATTAAAGTGCACAAGGCCGTTTAAATGAATGCATTGCTGTGCTGTGGACTGGAATTCCGTTTCCTAAAGCAAGGGTACATGTGGTGCAAGAACGTGATAATTGGAAAGCAACAAATTTTTTCTACAAGCGTACTATGATCTAAACACAATACTAGAAAGCTGCCGTGGCCAAGATAATTCACAGACGGGAACGTAGAACGCAGGCTATTAAAATTCAAGGCGAATGTGCGAAGGATTGAAATGTCACGCACACCTGATAACAACACTTGAAACACTGCCTATCTGACGGGCAAGAGGTATCTATACCTTGAGTATCTGGACAAAGACAGCAATTTCATATCAAGACATATGAGCGGTGTTGCTCCAAGAGGTTAGCAAATAACAAGCTCGGCGCCGGGCTTTGTGATATTCACAAACATATATATTTATGAACACCTAGTACGGTAGTTAACGTTGGGTCTGCTGGAAACAGACGAGGAAACGAGGGAGTGACAGGTGAGAGGGCGATTCGTCCAGAGATTACCACCGTTACTGTAGAAGCTGCGAATGGTGAGGTCATGTGGTGTCACGGATAACAACCAGACGGTCGGAACTCAGAGGGTAGAAATTCACATAGGTCGTACAAGACCACGCCGCGCAACGCTCGTGATCAACAACATGAAAGAAGCGGTTGTGTGTCTATCTGCTGATAACCTATGTTGTTACCTTGATGTGGTGGTTAGACTTGTCCAATGCACCAATCCAGATAGGTATGGTGATTAGGACTTCAACTCTTCCAGGTGCATTTGTGCTCATAAGATTGAAAGCCGTAGTAGTGACTGTGCAGGAGTGCTCAGGTAGTCATGCACAAACCTATGAGCACAAATCGGAACTGCTTTTATAGCTAGGGCACTGCTGTTTTCTGAATCAGATAGAAGCGGGTAATAAAAAGCACTCACAAAGAGCACTTCGATCGCCAAACGGTTGACCGTGACCGCCGGCACATTACCAAATAAGGTCAAAAGACAGCCGGTATCATTTAAAAGCCTGAAGCAGACTTCAACACACCCACTGAGTGCAGCAGTGCTCAGAATCATACGTTCACCTCACCCTCGGGTTAGGTAAGTCCTTCACTACCAAGTGAGTCATACTCTTGAGACACTGGCTCTAGGTAGTCTCACAAGAAAACCCTGTATTCCGTTATCTCGTAGGTCAGACGTTTGGGTCAGAGATCCAGAGTGAGATTCCTCAATTCAAACTCCTCCGCAACATAAACGACCAGAAAGAATTAAAAAAATTCTCGTCCTCCTGACAGTGGCGATATCCATCGATTACGAAACTCTCCATCTACTTTGGTCCCAAAGTCCACCGCCTCCCCTGTGCCTTTAGGAAATAATCAACACTTGGTCAACAAGCTGCCCTGACAAGTACTCTGTCAAGTCTGGAGCCTGACGTGCATTGTGTGTCGGAGACATGAGTCTACAATTCCAGCACCGTTGTACACCTTAACTAGTCTCCAGATAACTATCGATCCAAGCGCTTCGCTCTCAGAGCTTCTGATGACATCGAACATCAATCTGGTGACCAGGATGGAATGGGAACCCCATTGAGTTCCACTGTAGAGCAATCTATGCTCGGTCGGATCTAAGTGAACAGTCACCTATGAACTGTCAAACTCAATATATCGGTTAAAGTCTGTCGATCCAAATCCGAAAAGCGTTGTATATTCATTATATCAGCGTACGCTCCAACGCATACTTGTTCGGATGCTACCAAGAATATGTTCTACGGCGTCCTCGTTGACCTTCTGAAGCACAATAAAAATTTATCATCAAACTAGTCGGCGATTTTTTTGTTCAGCCTGCTCGTCTCTCCACAGTAGAAATCGCTGGGAGGTGTTTGGTGTCAAACCACAACCCACTGAAAATGGCGAACAAACTGCTACAGCTGTCCACGTCCCACGGTATCTATATGTCGAGCACCGCATTCCAACACAGAAAGAAATACTGTGTTCCACAGAGGCCTACGTGTTCTTCTCAGCCGTTGACACAACTGGACCTCATAACTGTCAGTTACAGACGGCGCCATTCTTCTAAAGACTGTTGTGCTTTTTGGAACAACCACCTGGACGAGGACCATGCTGTTGTGCGTGCTCGTTTTGTTTTGTCATGTTCTTAAAGGATATACTCCCATAACTAGCATTCAAGCGAAGGGAGTGTGAAGAACCTTTACCAGGAAAAATTGGTGAGCAAGTTGCCGAGTTCGAGTCGGGCGAGAGATCCTCAAAAACACTGGGAGCAAATCGTAACAACTACGAAAGCATATTGTGAAGGGCTATGTTCCGAAGGAGCTATCCATTTACGACAGAACCCCACATTCAAGCGTCGCTCGATTCCACCTGGTTCTGAATATGCTGACGACCATCAAGAACTCAAACGTAAACTGACTAGAAACTTGCACAAAGCCCGTGAGCACCACGTGATCGGATAGTTGAAAGAGAAAAGACGCGCCCACTAAGTGGGAATAGCAGAAAGCTCTTTTCTATCATCCGTGGTCGTACTGGCCGTCGAATCGGTCTAAATGAGACTATACGCGAAAAGGATGATTCACTTCTCCTCAGTCAATCGTACCAACTTAACAAGTGGGCTGAGTGTCTTGAGGAAAAGTTCAGCTAGCCCCGACCAGACCATGTGGACGACAGGGCCAGAAGGGTCAGTTATTGTGATCCTGACAACCCTCCGTCAAAAGCAGAAATGGCCCTGGAGCTAAAATTGTTGAACTGGGCTACTGGACCGGATCTCCTCTTTCCTTCTTTTCACGGATTGTGAAGAGAGGTTGATATCAGAACTGATAAAACTCCTTCAGGTGACATTGGAAACTGAAGAGATACTTCGTGGTTGGTGCCTTATAACAGTAATGCCTGTCTTCAAAAAGGGGTCCGAAGTCTGTATGAAAACTGCATAGGCAGCCAGTTTAGTGCCTGTTGCGTCCCGGTAACCTACCGACCTCATTTTACGTCGGCTTACTAGGCCCAGAGAAAGTCAGATACGTGAACAGGCAGGATTCTGGTCCGCTGATTACGTTTTCACCTTGCAACAGATATTGGAGCATCAGTACTTTCCTAGGTAACCAGCGTTCGTGGTTCTTTTAGACCTAAAAGCTGTTTTCGATTTGGTTGCTTGTATCGACCTCTAGAGCCTTCCTCTTCACATAGGAGTTTCAAGGGAATATGCAATTCCGTTGTCTACTGTGCAAGCAGGATGAGGGGTCAATGACGACTGTCTACGATGTTCATCATTCCTAGTTGTGCTTTGCAGGACTGTTGGATCCATCTCTTTCTGTTCAACATTCTGGAAGGTTGACTGACCTGGAGTATGCGGATGACAGTTTTACTTAGCCTCTCTGCCGAGTACGTGCAGACCGCGCAGAGTAAGTTGAATGGTTGAGGAAGTATGTATGAAATGCGTTTTGCAACTTCAAAGTGTAAAATTGTCTTAAGTCTGGGACATTCCCACACCTACGTTTTTCATGACACGCAACCCGCTTGAGACTGTAGACACTTCTACACACTTGGATGGCACTACCTAGTCAGCTAATAATATGGCTGGTAACGTCATCAAGGATATCGAAAGCACGGCTACCTTTGTCAACCAGCTTAATCTGTCGTCAGAAAGAGTCCGGTTGTTACTGAAAGAAAGGCCATATGCTTGCGTACGTTCTGTTTTGTTCTATGATTGGGAAACGTGGCCTATTCACAACGGAAATGTCAACAGACTTGCTATGTCTGACCATCGTTGTCTCCGCCAAATAACTCACATCAAGCGGAATAATTGCGTGGTCAATACGGCCGTTCGCCAGCGCGTATTCCAGATCGCTGGGAATGCGCGACCAGTTGGTCGAGTTATTTTGCACAGCCTGGGATGGTTGGGTCACGTACTCCGTATGTCAACTGAGTGTTTACTCTAGAGGGCATTATATACTGAGACCACAAGCAGTTGGGTGAAATCGTGTGGTGATCAAACAACAACGGGGTCAGCCTGATTGTTCCACTGAGCAAAGTGGGTGAGTGTTGCCTGCCTGGGTGGGATCTCCGTGATCACTCAAATCGCTAGTTAGGAACGCTATCCGAGACGGCAGTGCCGAGGTCAATGACATACCTGCATTCGTACCACTTCTAGTCCTTTCGCTCAATCTATTTTCAACCATTTTCACCCTTCTTTTAGTACCGTTTCTTTCTACTTGGATATTCCACGTCACTATTGGGGTGAGTGACGGCTCGTGCGCAGTACCTTCAGGTCAGATTGATGATGATGACGATCTGCTGCACTGATTGGAAACAGCCATAAGTTCCAAGAACGAGCTACGTGTCATGTAAAGTTCTATCACGTGAAGGTACTGAGTGTGTAAGGTTGCTGCTAAATCTTTACCAAAATGCTCTTTTAAAGCACCTAATGTATTGATGAAGTCAGCCACCTATTATCTAACACGGATGATCAGTATGGATTTCAGAAACAAACGGGAACAATCGAAAGACTTGGAAGTAGATGCACAACAAAGAACATTATACAAGAGAGTTCCATTCTGGCTGTTTCCATAAGTGAAAAGCCAGTTAAAGGAAATGAAGAACGGAATAACTGGAGAATAAAATGTCCTATCTTTGTTGCTAGTAACGCTTACTAGAAACGTAGGTGTGAACTACCGAATTTATGTCGATTTCAGGGAGCTAAATAGAGGGAAAAACACAGACGCAGTCACGGCGCTACAGGCGAAGGATATTTTTTACGTTTATACGAAACCAGAATAATAGCCTTTGTAAGTCCACGTGCTGGTGAACGTTGACTACAACGGCAGAGAGAGATACCCTTTTCGGGAAAGAACAACTCCTCAAGCTGCCGTTCAGTTTTCTTGGTAATCGAGCCAACCTCAGATGAATGGAATTTCGCATTCCGGAAGATGATGTCGGAATGAATGTGTACGGAGTTGACGACGTAAAACCCTCCAAAACGGCGCCAAATCACCCAAAAAGACTAAGAGCCCTGTTACAGCAAAACGACGAAGCCGATCTAAATGCCAAAACGGCTGAAATATGAGTCATTTGGGACACAATGAAAGAAAGATTAGATCATTGCCGGAGAAGCTGATAATCATCTGGAATTTCCGGATCCAAAACTCGGAGCGTCAACTGAAGTCGATTCTCAGAATTGTCGGTTGTGAATCAGAATTCATGTCGGTGTTCTCTCAAAAAGCACAACTACTCTCCTAACTGCTGAAAAAGGAGAAACTCGTTCGGATTGAAGATGAGAAGGTGACATTCAAGCGACTCAAACACGGGGTTATTACCAGTCCATGTTGTTTTACTGTCTTCAAAGCAAATCACTCATTCACGATGCCAGTCAATGCAGTTAATGTCAAAATCGGGACAGCCCCTCACCAGGAGCAAATAAGCGCGCCAGCCAGATAGTGACAGAAGCAGAAAGTGTTCCTTCACAACGAGAGAACGTCTACTCGTCGTCTGGGTGATGGATAAGTGAGGGGTTTAACAGATAACCTCTCATGCATCGCGAACCCCTAATCCGGCTGGCGACGGCGAAAGATACGACTATATCAGAACCACGCGTCGACCGGAAGAGAGCGGTCAGATCCGAATAAAAGACGTCCTTGACACCGACGTCACTACAGTCAGTTGGAGCATAAGCAAACACAACGAAAAGATTTTTGACGCTTTTGCGTCAAGAACTGACCCTAACAGAACCTTCCAAGCGGACGGCACAAAGTCCACTATTAACAGGAATTCAATCTATCAATGCGGCTGCCGCCGTCATGCTAAGGACTATACCTACTCCCGCTTGGCCGGTGACGGCGGCCAGAGAGTCACCTGAGGTGTATGACCAGTATCGGGTGGAAAGTGCAGGTGCTGTCAATTCCATACGTTGACTACTGTCGTCGATTCTAGTCTCTAAGATACAGCAAACATCAATATGTAACGAGTCTAACGTTCGTCCGGAAACAGCCTGTTGACTTATTTGTTTTAGAGTACGAACGTTGAAGGCACTTACAATAGTGTGCGTTCTAGGTCGAAGCACAGGACGAGGGAGGTCTGAGACTGAGTGGCGAGAGCTGGGACTTATCGGCACAGTGTTTCTGTGATTAATTGTATCTCCTGTGGGACCTGCAGAGAAGTTATCAGAATTGGGGGTCTGGAGGGGCCTGAGAGCTAAATTTGATAGGACAGTGGGGGAGGGGTCAACAGTAGCATGTTTTCGCCTATCCACCCTGCTGTATGCAGCAGATAGGGCGACCCGGTTTATACTGCGAGACGGCCGATGCAGTATGGAATTGTTTGTGTTGTGAGTATTCATGGTTGTGTGTGGGCTGAGATACTGCCAGGACGCCCAGACCTAGACAGGAGAACGATTAGGGTTCTCAACCAAAGCCTTTGGCTCAAAAGCCTGTACCGCAAGGCAGCAGGTGGGTGGCGGTGTACCAGAAATGGTACGTTTTTCAGGAAGAGATGCCAACCATCTTCCAACCGACAACCTGGAGGACCAGGAGACTGTGGTTTGTCAGACCTCTACCTGTTGGCCTGCCTGGTATGAGTAACTCTGTCCAGTTTAGCCCAACAGGTCATCGAGATGCGCAAGCCGTCATACCACGTCAAGGTTCAGTCTCACCGTGAATAGAAACTACCAGATGAAGCTTGTGGCAACGCAGAGTGCACACTTGAACATTTATAAGGAAGGAAGTCCAAAATGTTATAGGATGTGTCCGGAGACAGGAAGTGACAAGTACAATTCCAAAAACGACCAAAATTTGAATATCAGGCGTCTGAACGAACGGCAGAAACAGCGCCAAAATGAACAGAAGTACGACCTGGGGCACAACATACAAGAACGGCACCCGTTCAAAATTGGAGGCCAAGTAAAGTAATAGACTATGGTCAACCAGGGATATCCGGCCCAGGTAAGTATAAAAGACTATAGAATAGAGACCTCTTGCCATTATGAATTGCACGAACACGAGAGTTCACATCACTTAGGGTCCCCGGAATCGAAGGACCAATGGTGAACATCTAGCACCCTGGCACTATCGGACTAAACTCTTTAAAGAAGGGGCGAGTAAGTCGAGTAGGATGCGAGGTTATTCCGATAATCAGTTGAATATCTCGACAAGCCTGTGAGATCTAGTAAAGTTCACAACGGGTGGACCATAGACAACACGAGAGATCAGACGATCAGCCAGAAAAATCGGTAGCCAAATGGACAGAAGTGCACAAAACGCTTAAATAAAGACGCCTACATCGTGGACAGGGGTACTGGCTCATAAACACGGGCGCACAACATGTAAATGGGACATTAAATGTCCCGCTTTATTGCACGAATTTTTGTCACATTGAGTCAAACGAAAATAACAAATTTTCACATATCATTTGAGGATTGATAATAACCACCACCCAATAGCCCCAGCGTAAAGTTCATAGCGCTCACCTCATAAGCATATGTATCGAATCTGAACTCTCAGATGGAACATAGGCATCCACTCTTATTCGCCCTAATGAGGATAAAATTGGGGTGCAGTAGTTGCTGGCTGAGTACGCAAAAGCTTTGATAACCTGTACCACTTAGACTACATGATTACTCATGAACAGTCAAGAAATAATGTATCTTTCTTCTTAAAAAGACGAATTCACTAACGGAACACGAGTAACTTGAATAGGGCGACTGAGGTGACCGAGACTCAGACCCAAGATCGCATAAATGGTGACTGGCGCGGTAAACACTAAGTCATCTTGAACTATAGCTCTGAAAAAAACTTACAATGGAAAACATCGAACAGAAAATAACTGATTTGTGTGTGCAAACACGGTATGCCATAGTATAGCAGTAGGCCACGGCAAACACCAATAAGAAAAATGATCGCATTCAATTGCAGATGTACCGTAAAAAGATATCAAGTGAACCGGAAGTGAAAATCCCGTTCGACAGGAATGATAAACAGAAGGCGGAACAAGTGTAATTAACTGTGAGCAATAATCAGAAAAGCTTCGTAAACAAAGATAGGAACACACAAAAATAGTACAAAAAATAGATCTAAAATCAAAGTTGCGAAAAGTTCACTGTTTCCGTTCATTCTATAGCATCATATGAAAGATAATCAAGTTAATGGGGACGAAAATAAGGGGGAAACATCCCAGTCTAAACGGAACGAGATGAAGTGGGTAGGACTGCGAGTTCATCGCACAACTCCTGTAACAGAGTGATCAGGTTATCTACGCCGATCAAATAGCCATCTTCATGGTTACCCAACTGCCAAGTTTCTCGATGATTGAGCCGGATATTGGTAGGAAGACAAAGTGTTTTGCCAAAATCAATCATCCACACGTTCGCCCATCGGCCCGTGTCGTGAGCAAACAAAAGTGAGGAGCCAATGAACTGAAAATAAAGTTCCGTTAGAAAATGGAATAGTTCACAGTTTGGTCAGTTAAAAAAGTGTTATATCGTGTGAACATAAATAGTTCAGTCAATTCATGGGTGATAATCATATCTGCAATGATAAGGATAACAAACGAATCTGATGGTCCATGATACCATTTACATAAGACCAGGATTAGCTACCGTGTCAAAAGCAGCCGATCTGGAACAGATGAAATAGCCCCAAGGACATACGAATATGCTTAGAAGTAGAACATAACACCCTGGCTCGGAAAGGGGGGGATATAAGCTGTGACATACATACCGAGAACATCCCCCAAACGTTAACATCGTTGCTTTCCAGTGATGGTAATCAGAATCTTCATCAATGTGAAGAGAAACATGAAAAAGCGAATGTTCTTGAATCATTTGAGTAAGCTAGAGGTAACGCAAGGTACGACATAAAATCAGTTCGTACACTCTAGTGAACCGTAATATAAAATACAGGTTCCTAAAAGACATTTTTGACAAGGAGTTGATAGTGACCAATGAACTATATTGGACATTCGAGCGAACAGAAGATTAGTACGAATGGAAACGTAAACGGCTGTGAAAGACACACCGATACGGATAATACATGGAACCTAAATCCATGCAGCCGAGATTGCGTAATTCAGTATTGCTCATCTAATCCTTTATACACAAGTACACGAGATGGCAGGTTTGGCTTGACGGACGTCTCAAAAAAAGGTTGCTTAAAGATGATCACCTAGAACAGCCGTTACTGATAGGAAAGACGAGTAAGTTAAGAAAAATCATTAAGACTATTCTCCTCATCAGGCGGTAGTAAAACTGAGGGAAGTTATCGCTTGTATCGATAAAGATGAAAAAGTGAAAGGAGTGTTAAGCGATGAGACAGTCTTTAAGAGTCTGATTCAAAAACACACGAAACAAGATAGCTGAAGTGTGCACTAACACACACGCACACATAAGAACTCGTCAACAGAACAGTATGAAGTGAGGTGTTTTGTTTTTCACGATCACCGATAAACTTTATTTGTTCACACTTATCGTGTTGAGCAGCGGTTCGAAAAAACAATCGATTTCCGACAACTCATTTGTAATCATGCTCCGTAAGGCTAAAAACTTCAGTAAAAAACCCGCACATCAAAATGAACTCACTTCATGGTGAGCAAAGAATTGAGAAGATTCCAAAGTCTTCCGTAACCTCTGCAACCTGCAAAGGTAAGCCATCTGCGAAAAGATGAAGAGGTTGTAAGGCTGACAGACTAAACGTTACAGTGGAAAGGGCTGAAAATCATATAAGGTAGGAAAAGTCAAGTTCACATATTTCGGGATGCAAAAGAATACAGACTGAAGCAAAATCCTGATCATCTTGAATCACACTCGCCTTAGACATAACCCGAAAATAGGGAAACAGTAGTCTAGTCAGTAGTCTGGTTGAATTTGGCAATAGAGCAAACAGAAATTAGTGTAAGTTGTTCAAAAGTGTCGGTAGCTCGGTGAAGTTGGACAATGCCCTCTGTGGTGACCCATGGATAATCAAATACGAAAACAGAAGGCGAACATACACAATCGAATTATCTTCACAGGTGGGTCTTGACCGCTTAATTTTGTGTATAAAATTTGCTAACAATAGTTACAATGAACAAGCATCAGAATTACACGTTTCCACAATGTTGACATTTTGGGACCACTTAATCAACAGCACTAATACTCACTCAATCCAGTCAACCGCCCTCCTTCATTCGGAGAATTACATACTGTCATTAGAAGCAGGATATACGCTGTCTCTTCATCTTGAGTTTTCCAATCAAACTTTACGTGTGACGCCAAATTAATGTAGTCTGACCAGCTAAAGTTGAGCAGAAGCACAACTGATATCAATTGTCTCGAACTTACGGCTTGTGCTAACATCCAGCGTGCAAGTGATTATGGGTACTCTGGACGTGTATCGTCTTCTGTCGACTACCTTCTGTTGACTACCGGATTATTCGAAGATAGCTTTTCGTTGCTCTGTGAGCTAGCGCAACCTACCTCACATCCTCTTCGGTCGTACTTGTGCTTCTCACAGTGTAATGCCGCGATATTGTACCGGGCCCAGCGTAAGTGCCGTCTTCACGATTTTCTTGGTTCTCTTTTGAACTGAACAAGGCAATCGCTGTTGTTATGATCATGTCAAGTTTCAGGTTGAAATTATGTTGCAACTGTTCGGACAGGTACTTCCGGGTTCAGTTCGATTCAGGCTGTAGTTAATCAATCTGCATCCTGAGTTGACTGGAGCTCACTGACAAGCAGTACGCACTTCATCCATAAGGCTGCAGAGTTTCAAGGGTCCACAAACACGACTCCTACTTAAGTCACGAAGTCGTCACTATAATCCACCAGTTTCAGAAACTGATATCGAACACGAGAATGTTTGTCAAACCTGTTGGTCAAGAGTTAGGTGGTCTCATCAAAATGTAGGTCCCGAGGATTCGAAGGTAATATGTAAATGATAGATTTCCAAACCTCTGCTGTACTCAGTGTCTACAGCAGTATTCCAATTTTCCAGGTGTCACTGTGTCAGTTGAAGTCGATCGTCGTAATTCTTTAACTATATCAGGCCCGATTCCATAGTGTAAGTAAAGTAGGCTATTGAGTCTAGCATTGAAAGGACACCAAAACTTGTCCGTGTTAACAAGTTCAGACTCGGCTTCACTGTTCCAGCTGGCTTCTGCTGAGTCACCATACGGCTTTTGTTGTTGAAATAGCTACTCTTGGAACGTTTGAAAGTTACGACTGCCATGGGTATGCTCCGTCGTCAACTGTTGTGGTGTGTCGGCCTCAGGTTCGATGCAGTAAGAGGGCAAAACGATACTGATTGATAGTTTCAGTGAACAGTGAAATCGATGCAAAATCAGCTAAGACAACTGTTCGTTTTATGTACGTGGTTATAAAAATATATACAGACCAACAGTTTTGTGCAGTAGATAGGATGGCATACACAACGCAGTGCGAACGGAACTTTCAGAATTCCGGTACAACACCACTCACAGCTGACCATGACTTTCACATTCAGGTAGCCTAACCTACCGTCCCCCTCTGGAAAAAAAGCACCTTTTGTGGGTTAAGTTCTGCTTGAATCAAGTGAAGTTTTCTGTGGCCCAGTACGGATTCCAAACGTAGTTGAACTGGCGCCAAAATCGATCTTCTTATTGGATATTCGGTAGTGAGAGACAGAAATCCGCCGCTTCTGTGTAAGCCGCAGTGACCAGAGGGACATCGATGGTCAGATGAGCGGCGCAACAGACTGAATGGCCTCCTGCAAGTAAAGCCTAGTAACAAGATGTCAAGCCCGGCGACAGCCCGCGGCAAGCGAATTCCGCTGCGATACCAGCGAATCTGTTCGTGCTCATCAGGTGCGGTGTCTGTCCCGTAAGCGTAAGGCTGTGAGCTATAGGAGACATGCACATCGATGAGCTTTCACAGAAGTAAAACTGGGGTCTAGTGTTTCTTTCCGTAGGAATTTGAGTAGAAAGTCCATCCGAATGATACGACCAACTGCTAGATATGAAAGTAAATGGAGGTGGCTGCTGCGGCCTAATTTGTGCAGTCCAACGATCACTCGGATGTGATGCATGGATCGATTGGTTTTCGCGCGCAGGTGGAATTATATAAATCGGCCCGACAGGCTTAAGCAGCGTGTGTAACTTATCATGCATTGGCACTTAATCAAGACATTTCTAAAAACGTCAATGATTCTAACTAATAACCATAAAATTCGACATTTTATTGACACTACCTTATCGCCAAATCAAACACACAAGATATCATCATCACCTTACACAACACATCGGTCGTTCTCACTGACGCTTAACTGCCATGCATGTGTGGAGAAAAAGGCACAACCCGAGCATGAGTGTAAAAAACAGAGCCTTTATCTATTAAGCCATTAGCTCTATGAGCATCGGTCGTGACGAAAGAATTTATGGGTCACTGAGCCACTGAGTGTTTAAAATCTCATCAGATTACCGGTTTGTATTGGTCAGGGTCGCAAGGGCATGAAATAACGTTTGCAATGCTACGTCGTAATTTGTTCAATAAGGTTGCGTTGTGTTGGTCAGTGCCACATCGTCTACTTAGAACAAGGTAGAACGTTTCTTCTGGAGTCACTAGCATGAAATTGGTAATGATGAAGGCATAGTTGATATAGAAAACACTCTTAATAACCCCGGAGATTCCTTAAGCAATCACATGCAAATCAATGACCAATAGACTTAACAGGTGTAAGGCAAGTGATTTCTAAAAGGGGTCCCTCGTACAGGCCATTCACGCGTATCGTTCCAACAAGATGGTGCTACACATCGCTGGACAAAATAAGCGAACAGCGGCAGGTTGCACCGGTTAGCTGGCTCGGACCCAATCTGAAGATGACACAGCTTTCGCTCGTAATCCACTGTACTTCTGCTTGTGCGCTAGCTGGAATGCGCCCACCTGATAGGGATGAAACCACCTGTTGTCTAATGGATGGTGCACAGGCAGGAGTGACCACTCACACCGGTTAGTTCACCAAAAGTGATTTGCAATGTATTATCAGAGCGGCAGATCAGGTTGAAGTGTAGCTGCGCAGTACCTTTTAAGTAGTGTTTGCACGAGGTACATTTCTTGGTGGTCAGTCAAGTCAATTGTTCTGATTCTACGTGCAGCGATATGCAATGAATGTGATTTGCGAGGATGTGGGATTCATGTGATGAATGACACGTAGGCGAGCAGAGGAAAAGCCACAATAATTGACCTGTTTTAACGACCGGATAGATTTTTGTCAGTCGGATGACCTACAAAGCTTAAAAGAGATCTCCCCGCGAACAGATATGTGATTTTGTCTGTCCTAGTGGCCGCACTGGCACTCAAACCTGGTGACAGGTTAAGTAACGAAAATCGTTTATGTGGACATGATGAAGGAGGGGGTCCTCGCAGTGTATCTGTGACCGAATCAAGATGATTGGCTTCAAGCAAATGATACCCATATGAGTGCAAGCAACATTAACTGACCAAATGTCAAAATAACAGATGGCTACGAAAAACGGAATTCGAGGCGTGCAATACAGTGCATACTCTGATCGGGGTCGCCTATAGGATGAGAACCGATAACAATATGCGCTAAATATACATATAAAAAACAATGATCATCAAAAGGATCTTTGGAATTTATGTTTGCAAGATAGACTGTAACCCGTTCACTATGTGGAATTTAACTTAGTCCTGTCAGATGCACATCGATCACTGGCCCATTGATATGCCCAGTGGCCACCTGCCTTATAACAAACCCTGTTATGCAGATAGTATTATAAGGTGTTGAAAGTGACACAGTGAGTTAGTACCTTTAACTTGTAATAAGCCATGGGCCAGGTAACTAAAATTTTCGCATTTTTTGTTGTACAGTCGTCATTCTGCTACAGTTCCCAATCGCATTGCCTTGGCCTAGGAGACTGGTTAAGTATGAACTGACGAACCAAGAGGAAGGTACATTAGTCATCGTCCAAAAAAGCTCAGTGAATCACAGACCGACATATCAGTTGATTGAAATACTCTTGAACCCACAGTATCATTGCGGCTCTTGATGAATCACATATTTGAGGAGTTTGCACGTTAGATGAGTGCACTAAGAATAAACGCATTTTGGGCGGTTGACTGTTGATGTTGAAGAAGCCACACTTAGTGTCTGAAACTAAGAGATCGAACGGGAATAGCGTCAAAGGGAACGCCATCCTACAAAGGCTGAACATCAACCAAGAATGCGAGTTAGTTGGAACAGTAAGACCAACTATAAACGGAGTTTTGCCGGAAGCCAAGGAAGGGTGTTTCGGGAGATCCGGATAAAAACCACAGTTGGGAACATTCGCAGTTCGAATCTGCACCAAAAATAGTCAGGTCTGGTAAAACGTCCACCCCAAGCTCGCTTACAACAAAAGCATACAGAAAATGGACAGGATACCCGTTGAATAAGATTTGTAAACACTTAAATTGGCTTCCAGCTATAGCTTGTGTCAAAGTGCTATGTAAGTATTCTACGCCCTGTATTACCCAACGCCCCATCCTTCAAGGTAGTTTGGAACAACGTAACATGTAACATAAAGCTGTGTGTGAGACGGGACTATCAGGAGATACTGCACGGAGGCGTTAAAAAGGCCCTCAAACAAAAAGGAGTAGCAAAGGCGTATTTTCGAAACAGTTGTTGAGAGTATGAAGCGTCTCATGCTGTCACAGCATTGCACAAAAATCATAATCTGTGAAATCATGATGATTCGTTTTAAAAATTCATAAACATTAGCAGATTTCCACATAATTAGTTGGAGCCACAAAGCCTCGATAAATGAAATCGTCTGAACAATGTGGAGCATGTGCTAAGATACAAAATCTGATTAGCGAAAAAACATTCCTGGCTGTCAGAGAAATCGAAAACCTCATCGGTCGCGCTGTGGAACCTGCATAAACTTCTCCACTATATCTGCTGCGGTGGGGTGTCGGCGGAAACGCATTATTAGGACCAGGCGTACCGTATCGATTATTTAATACCAATCCGTTCCATTTGACAGCGGTCTAATATGACTCATAGATTGCATGTCTTTCTAGCAGTTGATAGCACATTGCGAAATACGTCTCACTGGGGTGAAAAACCCGTTATCACCTAATATTGAGGTACTCAAGTAGCATACATCTTTTAACAGTTCCACTGCCAGTGTACACTAAAAGTAGTTACCATCACAAACAGACCGTTTATAAAGGCGCATTAATCATTTTGCCGCCACCAACCAACCGCATTAAATTTTTAACCGTACACATTACACTCGTGTCTTCCGTCGACCGAAAACATCTGAACCTCTCCGTATTGAAAAACTCGACATTACATAGCTTCTAAATCTATTCGGCCACAAAGGCGGTGACTCTGTGGACAGGCAGCGATAGCTAACTTACACTCATCAGAACAAAGTGATCTAAAAACTATCCGTAATAAAGGAGTGTGGGCTGTATAAAGCCGACTGTTGCTTTCTATCCTTTGATCCAGCACGGAATGCATGTCGGATATATTATTGTTGATAAACAAGCTGACCCCTTGGTTATGTATATTGCGTAAGTGTGCCTATTTGAAAGTCTCTTTGCGAATCACATCTACTTGCGATTTTATTTGCAAGCTACGAACAGAATACGGATGATGCCTCATCCTCTCTGACAAGCGATCGAACCTCTAGAGCCGCCAGCTTTCACAAAATGTCTTGTGAACCGGCGATAGCAGTGATTATCAGCGTCGATGAATCTCCGGTTAGCTGTTGCCGATCTGTTGACCTTTGGCTCACCAAAACTGCACCTGAACAACTGGCTATGAAAGTGCCAGAATCACCTTTACCAGACCGACAACCCAAACAGGAATCATCTCCAAGACTAATCCAAACTATTCAACACTGGCGGACACAGTTCGAATGCGTGGTACATTTGGTAAGGAGTAGGTTTTGGTGACCGGTTTCGCAATTTCCCAAATTATTTTTTTTTCAATTGTGACAATCTTGGACGCAGTGGCCAGGCCTAGAGCACAGGCACAAGCTAACCACTGACTAAAACATACTACAGTATAAAGTATTTCTCACTTGCGCTGCAAACGGTCACGAACTCCCCAAACTGGCAAGCGGCACCCATCTGACGGTAAAAGTCCTCATATTCCGTGATCAAATCATCACTTACCTACCTTGTGGCTTCTTTCAGCTATCAACAGCCACACTGAGCGACGCGTGGTATGACAGATCCTCCACAGGCATACAAAGTACGTAACCCAACCATCGCAAACTGACCAGTTTAGCACTTCGACAGTCGGTCGCAAAGTTGTACATCTCCTGACGAACTGTCGCGATCCACACAAAGTCAGCCTTCTCTACCAATCTAGCTCGTTGAGTGACGTGAGCTTCACGGTCGTTGCGCAGAGCCTCTGTAAGTTTGCTTTTCAGTTCACGGTGCAGAACTAAGGGGTTAGTCGAGGCCTGTTCACGCACGCGGTTGGATGGGCGGAAATCTACCTCTGCCGTAGTCGTAATGCGTCTTAAGAACAAAAGTCCCAAAAACTGGTTCACACAGCCTTTGAGATTCCTCATTTCTTGGGTTACTTCGCTGTTGTAAGCTGGGCAGTATGACAGACACTGTTGTTTGAAAGCGTTTCGAACGGTTTGCTGTAGAACTTCTAACGACTACTTCACACTGATAAGCAAATGATCTCTGATCAAACGATGAAACGCGTCAGGTGCTAACAACGAGATGACCTAAATCAAGATGGTCACTCCAAAATGGACGACAATCCTTCTGTCCACATTACTCTTTATGCAGAAGGCAGCACTGCCACAAATGCAAAAAACAGTCTCGCCGTAAACTCATATGGTTGGGCTTCACCACGTGAACATTCCCATGCGGCCAGTAGTGTAATATACAGCCTTACGATTGTAACCATAAATATACACATACACATATATAGCTGTATATCCAACGCAGCACCAGCAAACATGCAAATGTGAACCCAACAGAAGTACAAAGTGGTGAACATTCACCAAAACAACGTGTACCTTCAGTTCAATACGGTTACTAGAAAACACGATGCTGGTTGGCATCTATGGATAACAGACAACTTTCATTTGTTCGGAAGAGGAATAGATTAATACAAGTAACCAAGAGAAGCTGACTGACTTACACAAACAACCAGACGGGACTGCATGAAATCCCTGAGAACTGCTTTCACTTGATCCCAAGTACGAGTTAACTGAAAATGGCGAGTAGCAGGTGTATTGAATTTCTGAAATAAACAAAAACGAAAAAACAAGCAGAAGGCGAAGTCAAAACGTGATCTTTGGAGACCGAAAAGTTTTCGAAAACGTTCACGTATAGGACGAATGTTCTCAGTCACAATTTGTGGCGTGGCCGATTTCGGTTTCGTAGACTAAAAAACTGCCATTTTTAATTCTGTACGGCTTTGGAATCGATTTTAATATGGTGCGGAATGCATATGGCGAACGGATATCTGTAGAACGATTAATAAGCCTCAAATAGTTGGAGATGACGTCAGCGAAGCAACCCGTTTAGATAATAGGGGATGAAAATAGTACCGTAAACGGGAATGAATGGTACGAAGAACAACAAACCACAACTATGATTCTTCAAATTTAACGTATTGTACAGGACGAGTCGGAAGAAAACACTGAGCGGTGCACCAAATGTATCCAAGGAATACGACGCAGTAGAGTGAATCAGAATAGAAATGGGACATTTGTAGGAAAAAACGGTAAATTAAAGACAAGTAAGTCATCAGACCGATAAGAAAACGAAAACAACACGAAGTTAAGTGAGCTCACAACAAAACCCCACTTCCAAACGTCTCGCAGATCAGATTATTGAATCACATGTTCCACGTGGAGTCCTTTATACTAATCTGAGACGTGCAAGTGAAGGAAAAACACTGTTTATCGAGACGTACAATGTGTGTACACTGTTGGATCTATGTAGCACCAGAAGGCCGCAATGTTACGAATACAGGGGAAATGGGCTGCTAACACACAGGGCGAATGTGTTAAACGCAAGTAGACTAACTTGACAATGTACTTATCTATCATCACTTTCATTCGTGTTAACCAATGACCTTATCGTCTGGTAAACCACTCGTTCGTCTTTTCAGAAACTTGGGCTACGGTAGTCTGCTACATTTTTTTTCTTCAGTTTCGCTGTATGCTGAAAGTTTGGTGTAGTTTCGCTCTCAGAATTTGCATCCTTGTCACCCTAACTTTGTAGAGAGTGTACCAATATAACCCCCCGTGTTGAAACTCATCGTGTCTTACATTCGGAACACCTTCCTTGCTAGCTTAGACTTTACCGTGAGATTTTTTCTTATTTCACGTTTCCTTTCACTTCCACACTAGCATATCTGCTGGCCAACCAACACTGCTCGACTGGGCTACAAAGGCCTCCACGTACATGTTGCCCCTTGTAACTCCTTTGGAAAAGGTGAGAGGATGGAACTACGAGTGGTGTAGCGAAAGCTACTCGCGGCATTCATGCACAGGCGCCTGTCTGCCTCGGTTGCTGCGATAAGCTAATCCAGAAACGGATGCCGTCAACCATATGCACGCATTAAAAGTGGAAGAAACGAACCAGCTAAACAGTGCACGGGTCCCTGCACTCACCATACGTGTCACAATTTGGCAAACGCTTTTATACATTCAGCTTGGGAGGCCAGTGAGCTAATTTCTAGACAAATGCTAACACTCGACCAGTTACGCGCAACTGACGTCAGTGCTAAGATTTTTGGCTGGACAATGGTTGGTGATATGTCAATTTTGACCAATTGTCAGTTTTACGGTCTCGGTACTCGCTGAGAATTTTCAGTCATACAGACGTGCCTTTACCAACATCAGCAGTTCACGGTGTTTTTTGCTCTGTTGACTGATCTACTGCTAATCGAAGTCATTCATTCTCCTGAGGTGCGATAATTTATTAAGAATCACCCAACCGATTAGTGCGCAGTAAACCCATGCGATCTGACAAACGTCCTCAGAAAACTAACACTTATGTCAGTCGAAACCAGAACAGAAAATTTTGGTACCATCTGTGTAGAGCAGAAAACAACATGACAGGTAGAGAAACCAGTGAAAATGAAATAGTTCGAGAAAACAGGGACTCAAAGCAAAAAAACGCTTGGATGCGGTTTATCGTCACATTCGACAGCACTGCACAAAGGTGCTCGCCATCCTTTAAATTCAAGTCATGAAGCCGCGAACGTTCCACTGAGACAAACTTTCACAGTAGAGCTGTTACTCATCGAACCCAGGTTAGGTTGGCCAGTAGGTCGTCGTTTCTAGCATAACGCAGCATACGTATAAAGAATAAGATGTGATTTGTCTGATTTAAATAAGTTCGTAGGGCGAGACCAGTTTTCTGAATGGTTGGTAACGACTACCCTTTCCAAAGATACTTCCCGAGTAGTATCGGTTCGGACACGCTTCGCACATCAGCAGGCGCGTTGACAAACACCAAAGTCCAGGTGGGAAATCAACATTGCACAACCAAAGCTTGAAATTCCATAAAGTTGGGGACAATTTTTCCATGTAGCTACATTAAACGGGAGCTTCCTAAGGAACTGTGTAGGTTAGTAAGAACGATTATTGCGAAGCAGCACAGAACATTGTTGCAATGAAAGATGAAGCATATATAAATAGTGCAAGCCGAACATAAGCCATTGTATAATGTGGCATGTAATGTGACAATCACTATCGTACCACTGGCGATGCCCAAATGCAAAAAGCCAAAAGCCCAATTGATGTAACGCGCTTTTTCCGATTCAAATGTCCTATCCCGGCTTCGTTGCTATACTCGGATCCTTGCTGTACGGCTTCACCCAGTCTACTGGTGCGGAGTCAAGAAGAACACGACTGGGTAGAAAACACGTTGTAATGTCGATTACCAGTTGGAAAAATTAATGAAATGCATGTGAATATATACCATGAGTTAGTCGCCGAATGTAGTCAACTACACGGTGAACCAGTATCCAGTGGCTTGGGCCACTTCGCGAGTAGATGGCCCAGTATGATCAATTCCATAGCCGTTTCAATCTGATTGGTTCATCGTGTTAGCACGACACCCACGCCCACCTTCATGTCTCAAGCTGCTTGGTTCAACTGGAAAAACTTGCACGCCAGTGCGTATTTGGTGAACGATTTTGTGAGCTGCCACCGATGCCATGATTAGGTTGCTTTGATGATGTCTCCTAACACCAATACAAATGGTCAGGTTAAGAATAGACTGCTAACGGACTGAGAGCAGTCAAGTAAATAACACAAAGCTGTCTGACTACTATCTGGCAGCCTAAACGGTATGTCAGTATAATGGGCAACCATTATTAACTTTTAGACCAATAAGATGAAGAAATCTATCAAGCGTACAACAGGCCAGAGGAACTCATTCCAAACTTGCGTCAATACTCCTGTATCCATATGCGCTAACCATATGCAGTATCACGTAAATCGTTAGGTAGACATTAACTAAGATCAAGTGGGTACAAATAAAACCATGGAGGAAACAGGAATGCTGTCGTACGCAAAACCAACACAGTAGAAGTGAGAACATTACGGATAGTAAATAGGTCCATGTCCACCAAGAGTACGCTGCATGCAGCAAGCCAATGTGCCGAAACGAGCAATCCGAGTGGACAAACCACCAAATGGTTGTGTTGTACTCACGCCATGAGATCAGTTAAATTCCAGCTGTTAAGTGTGAACACTAAGTTAGAACAACACCTAACAGTCCATCGCTGGACTCCAAATCGCAAACGTTCGCTGCTATGCAACACGTTGAGTCACCTGTAAGATGGACACCAGAAGGGTACCCAAAAGTGTTTCGGACGGATAATCGGAGTTCCAACACGCCGACGCAAGACCAACAGACAGCACTGATACCCCTGAGTAACCTGCAGTTCACTGAACATCAGAAGTGTCAAACAAAACAAACCTTCATAACTGAAATCTGAACAGGTCAATTCTGCATCATTAAGGAAATACCAGTAGACGAAAGCGAGGGAAAAACGTGAGTGAAAACGAGTGTAACTTCAATGAAAAAAAATTTTTTTTCAACAATTGGTGAGATATGCTAGTTTACACTACGAGCAACAAACAATCAGTCTCGCAGATTTGCAATCAACTCTGCATCACTACCATAAGTTAAATATCACAGTCGTTTGTGGACTGAGGTACTGGCGAGTGTGCAGGACCTAGACGATAGAACCATTAAGGTTCCCAACCGCAAGGCAACGGCGATTGGCGGTGTACAATAAAAAGTACAACCTTCTTCGGAAACAGATGTTAGCCTTGGGAGGCGCATCTCTTAACGAAACAGCCAGGACGCATCACGCCACTTCGATCGGCCGGCCCAGTTCGGATGGTATGATTGCGGGCGGTTGTATGGTTCCACCCAGTCAACTAGATTGCAGCCGTGTGGTCTAACGCATGTGCGCTATTTGGACTGCGTTTTCTCAAGGTGCTTTCTGATGTTCCCTGTAACGTGATCTGTTCTGATACCATGACTGCCATAAAATGACTGTTTCATTTGATCCGTTCTGCGTCTGTCGGACATTTATAGTAATCGTTTCGTCCTATAAATTTAAAGTCTCTGTGACCCAGTTTTGTCTCGCTCTTCCAACAAACGGTGCTACCACGTGTCTTCTCATTTGTCGGTTTTGAGTCGAACGACTGAGCGTCTGTCAAAAGGGAGGATCCAATAGTTAATCTTCTTGCAACCCCCAACCTGGAAGATCAGGAGATTGTGGCTACTTGGAACCCTAGTCGTTGGCCTGTTTCGGAGAGATGATTTTGATGGTGTGATCATCACCATCCACCCTAATTTAACTGGTCACGGAGATGGGCAAGATCTAGTCTCGTTGTGAACCTGCAAAGATGAATTCAATTAAAGGATTCTCTGATTTTCCGTTCCAACTAAGTAATTAAGGCTTCGTTATGCCAGACAAGGACGACGAATCGTGCAGTTCGCCGAATCCGGGGCTTAAAAGATCGATCAACGCCTTCAAGATAACGTATGTGCCTTCGCTTAAGAAACTATGACAACAGTTCACCGGCCATTGTCTAAGAACTAAGGGAGATTGTAAGACAGCGTAGGTCGACTTTTAAAATCCAATGGCGATCGTTTGAAAACCCGCCAGCGAATATAGCCGCCACAGTTTCATCCCATTTCAATGCACTTATACCGTGTGCGGATGCAGTTCCAACTATAAGCATCAAGAGAAGAACAAAGGGTGCAAAAACCTCAGGATCCCAAGAAGCTAAACGGTTTGATCTCTTTCTTTGGTGGCACCTAGAAGCTCCTGGTATACCGTAAAAGAAAAAAATCATTGCTGAAACAAAGCATTAAGTTGTGCGTGTGTACACGAGGATACGCTTGGGATGTTTTTTAAACAGTTCAGGCAACGTGCCTAACATAAGCCACTAAGTAAGTAAGGGAATGACAAACATTTTTGAATGAAATATGTACAAGATATCCGCACCAAATGTAGTGCGAATGACGTTGAATAGTTTGGGCGTCGTGTTTAACATGTTATTGATAAACAGATTGGGAATAACACAACGTTTCGAGCAAGTTGTAATACTCTACGTTTCAACCACCTCGGGTGGCCTTCCTCAGGAGTGTTGTAATCGAGAACAACACTCCTGAGGAAGGCCACCCGAGGTGGTTGAAACGTAGAGTATTACAACTTGCTCGAAACGTTGTGTTATTCCCAATCTGTTTATCAAGAAATATGTACAAATTGAATAAAATTTCGTTTCGTATGACACGCCAT
Source organism: Paragonimus westermani (assembly GCA_008508345.1). Lineage (NCBI taxonomy): Eukaryota > Metazoa > Platyhelminthes > Trematoda > Plagiorchiida > Troglotrematidae > Paragonimus > Paragonimus westermani. The sequence continues at coordinate 111,570 of QNGE01001604.1, forward strand.
TGCTACGGCCACTTTCTTGTTGCACCCAAGCCGCTGGCAGACTATGTAAAGTATGTCCTACTGAGTTCCCTACCACACAGCAGAAGTTCAACACATTCAGTCATAACGTATGTCACTTCTAGTGGTTTCAGGGAAGCATTTACAAATACAAAATTGTCAGCCCAGTCCCTTTCAAGCGACAGGAAATGAAGCACACTTCTTTACACATACCATAGCAATTAGTGTTGATTTCGTAGGCCCACTGAACTGTCTGACGCACTAGAAATAGGACTAGAGACCGCGGTTCGAAGTGGCCATCCCTATATTCAGTAAGCAATAGATGTACAATGATGCGGCGACATCAGAAAATGCCATTTTCCAAAGATCCTAGTGACAAGCATTATATACGTTGATCATTGTTCACAAGCGAAAGTGGCTGAGCGTTCAGATTTGATCATTCGGTAGTGCTTGATGAGAGGTCATTGGCGCAGTGGTCAACACGGGTCACTAAGCCACCAGTGAGCATGGAGGAATAAAAGTCGGACAGGTGAAAAAAGATTGGTGAATACCAGACGGTTCTGGAAGTTTCCAGTCATTTAAATTGCGCAGCTTTTTCTCGAGTAGGAAGGCGAATTTGGATAGCGTTCGCGTATCCCAGTGATAAGGGAGTGTGCAACAACTGAGGAAATCCGTTCACTTGCCCTCTTCCAGTCTTAGGGGACACGACCACGTCAGTTAGTGGCCAAGTGTTTTGGCAATCCTTCTAACACTCACTCACAAGTTGTAGGTTCAATCCCCTGTTGTGTGTGATGTTGATTAGACTGAAATAGCTCGACAGAGTGGTCAACCGCTTTGATGTTCACTGGGTCAGTTGTTTACACGTTCGTCACGTTTTTCTTCATTATATTTCCTCTTAAATAAATAGATAAGTAGGAAGGTAGTGCTCCTAACTGTTGATCGACTGTCTTTAACTCTTAAACAATAAGAAATATTGTGAACCGGAAAGTGCGGAGATTGCAGTCCGCCATTAACAGGTGGATCGCGAGGTCCCATTTTTTGTATAAACAATGAAGGAGCGGAATCATCGCTATCTCTCATATGCAAGCTATCATCGCCGGTCAAGGACAGTCATAGTGTATACCAGACAGACACCCATAGACTTATGTGCCACTTACTTGCGGTGCATCACGTGTCTACTACGCCTCGTCCAACCGATCAATTTGTTAGCGTGCACGTGCCTTCCGGTCGCATGACAAACCCGATCACCCATGCTCTGCTTGACTTCAATCCTGTTATGATACCCGCTAATCCGGATTCGCTCGGTAGATTGGTTGCTTCTCACCTCAGTGATTGAATGGCCCACGCCTATGTGAACAGCTTTCACAGCCTACCTCAACGTATGGCTCTCGATGGTCGCCTGCTCTTCTGACAATGCTTGAGTGCTTCTTTTTGAAACGGGTTGGTTGGAAAGTTTACTTAAATGCTAAGGCTACGACTAAATGTGATGTTCAACTTCAAATACTCAAGTGGACAACTGTCTAGGTAGAACCAGCTCAGTTGTAAACGATAAACGTGCAATATTGGGAGAAGCAGTTTTCCAAGACGAGGAAGAACACAGCAGTAAGAAGGAATCACAAGTGAAGTGAAGCTTACAAGTGAATATACTAATCAAGTGGAAAAGCTGCTTTACACCCTGCGCTCGGAAGTATAGGCGAAAGGATGTGAGAAACAAGCAAAACCGATGCAGCATTTGCACACAAAGCATCTGACAGAGTCAAGCGTACAAAAGTACGGGGCGGATGGCTTACGTATATCTGTTTATGAGCCACCTTCATATAACACCCTGGCAAGCTCAAACCAATAAGGTCAGTAGGAACACTTCTGATGGGTCCTCAGTGCCAACCATCAGCGAATGATTGCGTTTACAGCTGCATTGCACTAATATCCATACGCCTTTGTGACAGAAAAGTCACTCTAATGTTCCTCAAGTTAGGTTTGACATTCCACGATCGCATGCAAATGTGAGGTGCTGTAGTTCAGTCGCAATCGACGTCTAGCGAGTTTTGAAAACTGTGAGGCAAACTTATCTAATATTAATGCGGTCACAACTCTCGGTATACGGCTGACCGTCGAAAAGCAGGTAGGGTATGTAAGTCTGTTCGGTCGTCCCACTGTCCACGTTGATGGAGGTAGGATGTTCATAGTGCTAGACATATGGAAGTATTCAGTTTATGTGGATAGCTCGTATATCATTTGTCTGTGATAATAAGGGCTCGGCTACAATATAACAGCAACGGTGCAAGAGTAAACAGATGGGCAGGGTTATATATGCGGTGCACGTCATCCTCGCCTGAACTAGCTGCATCGCTACGAATGTTTGCAGGACATCTATCCATTCACTCCGAGTTAGTAACTGTCTATATGCTGTCTCACGAAAATGGATCATTCACTCAGTTACAGTTTCTCACCCAATCCAATGGGTGAACTTCATTCGTTCACCGAGCTCGCTGAGTTGTCTGCCAAAGACGAACCGGAGTTTGGAAAACGGAATAGGTTGTCACGATTTTAACTTTGGAATTTGTATGAAGAAGTGTGCGTGTCAAAATTCTAAGATGAATGAGTAAATCACGTCACAGAGATTCCCAAACTGCAGTGTTTATGCAGTTCACGTACGGGTCGAGCGGAAAATGTCGATTGGTCTTTGAGGCACGCATCATCTTGACACGGGGTAAAACAGCACTTACGAGAAAGTTCTGGCAGACTTGTCGAACGGACCAAGGTAATCACGAAACAACCCGATGGGACAGTTCTGTACGAGTTTCTAAGTCGTTCTAGACTGCTTGGTTCCTTGACCACAGCACCATACAGCATCATTGGGATCACAATGGTTAAGTGGACACTACAGTATACGAGAATAACACTTTCAAGGGCGCGATAACAGAGAGCAGCAATATAATGCAGAGCATCATCGCCAACAGTTATGTTCGTCGAAAATGGATCCACTCGGTATGACGACATCTTTAAAGGGTAAATGTATGCAGACCGCGCTATCAATTTTGCTGTCCGATAGTGTGTGGTGCTCGGGATATGGTTTCCAATCAGGCGAAACAATGGGGGGGTGAGAAAACTAGCACTGAACTCCATAAGATGAAGAGAGATCGGTATTGAGTCAAGGTTACCAGGATGGTCGATGTCAAGGATCAAACGTACGTATAAATGTGGCAGCTTGAGGGTGAAAGCCATGTCTAGTTTGCACCAGCAAAGCGCTGCAGACAACTACTCACTTTTGACCGCGTGCACATTGCACTTTAAAAACGAGGGAAACGCAGGTGGCATCCACAACCACCTAAAATGCGCTTCAGAATATCGCAATCATGACGAAGAAACGTAATTTTATTGATGTTATATGCCGGTCAACTCGTTGTCCGGAATCAAGTGAATACCTAACAGGACGACAATCACACAGGCTGCAACTGATGTGATCGAAATTAATTACAAGCTGAACACTACTCGGCCATTGACCACACCATTCACATGCTCACAGGATTTTCTAGGTAGCTTCTTCGAAAACAGGCAGATGAGAGATTCGCTCTTGTTAAAACAAGTCAGTGGCTCACACCCTTGCCACAGCTGGAATTTGAACTCCGGTCAATGCTCTCACGAGATAACCGCGTTAACCTCCACACCATTGACCTCGCACGTGAGTTGAAACTTATAGAAGTGGTTTTGAAACAAAAATATCGACAATTGTAGGATTCTCGTTGTCAAAAATTTACGGATATGCCGTGCACATAAATACACTAACAACTACAGACTGATTCGTGTATGAAGTGGTTAGGCTGCACTCAGTGACACAAGTAAAAGCAAAAGAAACTGGTGTAATTCATTGCAAACAATGAGCCACTAATGTGAGAAAAAACGTTTTTGCGATACGACTAAATTGGGTCTCAAAAACAAGTTTCAGCTTTCACCTATATGAATTTTTGACTAGAATAATTACCATTCCGTTTGATAAGACATGATCGAGCGCTATGCGACTTGTGGGTTGGGGCAAATCAACACATATATATCAAGCGGGATGAAAAAGCCTTACCATGACCGCTTCGATACGGAAGCCCAGGAGTTGTGTAGAGCTGACTGCTTCTCGCCAACGCATGTAACGCAGCTTGGACACACTACGTACCCGATGTTCGTCCAGGGTAGGCGCATCAGGATCCAGAGTGACCATTTTTTCATACATATCCTGTGATGAGTGAACGATATGCGTCAGTGATCGTGATTAAAAACTACGAATTACACATATCAAACGACTCGGAAAACAATGCAGACACGATAGATTCCAAAACAGCATGTGAAAGAGCCTCCCGACGGACAGTGCGTGTGATATTTGTTGATCTAACTCGGGCGGTAACCTATGCTAATACGGTCGTGCCTACTGTGCGATCAATGACGTAGTGAACAACACGTTTATCCCATGGAAGCGCAGCCAGAGTCCAAATCTTGGCTCTAGTAAAAGCGAAAATCGAGTATAGCGTTACTGTTCCTAAAAGGCTGGCTGAAAAGTCTATGAGAATACAAAATTCACAATCAGTTGTGGGCGATGTCCAGTTTACTTCGATGTAGTTGACAGGCATTAGTCAGGGGGAATAAACGTGAAGTAAGAGGCGATCTCATAATAGTAATAGTAATGATACTAACATTGTCTAATCGGTCCACAAGGTCATTGAGGCAGTGAAGTGTTTGAGATCTCGTCAGACCAATGCCTATACATACGTAAAGAACTGGGAGCAATGTGATTCCCCACGTCGTTTAAAAACAGCAGGTGACTTCTCTTGAAGACTGTAAATATCTCATCAATTGCGATTAACCGAAAACATCACGCGATGTCATGCACACAAACGACCATATTCCACAAGTACGACATAAGGTTAAGTCACTGAATTGCAATGGCTTCAGCGGCTACGGGACAGCGATTTCGGATTGTTATGGATAAACTGAAAACTTAGGGCTCCATTCATCCAATTATTCAAGACGGCAAGACGTACGTTGTGACTGAAGCTATTTCACAGCTAATTCGCACTAACCGGAGATGCCGATTCAAGCAATTTCGTTGCAGTCAAAATGAAACTGTTCAACCCTACCCTGACAACCGTTTCGTTCATCGTATTGTCACATGCGTAAAACCTGCATAATTAATCGTTCTATGTAAACGACCGATGAGAGTAGATAAAAGAATTGCATATTCCTACGGTTTTTACAGTCTGTAAGGGTTATCAGATGTCTCAGTTGGGTCAAGCACGACTATGACCATAGTGATTATCGCCATTCTAACTACGACGTGAAGTTGCACATTGCATGGTAGCAAGCGAAATGTGGCACACAAGCTAAATGTCTTACTTCCCTTACAATTGGCATAGCCCTCCAGACAATAGCATCTAAAGAGCACAAAAAGCGCACGCTGAACGTACAAAAGCATTCTGCTCTTGAGAATTACGACCAGACTATGAGTTAAGCACAGGTAGTGGGGAATTTTGTCGAAATGCGTCGTAAACACCGGTAGTTCACGGGACCCGTGTCAAGTTTTCCTTTATATGGGACAGATAAAAATCGGTTTCATAAAAGCTATCACCCGTGAACATTTCCTGACCCAAGCCAAAAGCCACGATTGCTAATAAGTCTCGCTTTCAAATAGAAGCAGAAAGACGGTCTACAACTGATAAGAATATCACACGTTTAGGCGCGTCTTCACGTGGCGCCCTTCTTTAAATTGTGTGCTTTCTAAAGTTAGACCACAGAGAAAGTCCATTTCCCAGTTGTAAAAACAACTCTGCCTCAAACTCGTTCGGAGTGGTCCGCATTTGTAATCACCGGTCTGGAAGATGGACAATGGTTGTGACTAGCTTTGCACTGGTCTGACTCGCCGCTGAACCACATTGCAAAACCTTGTCTTCATGTTTCAGGCGAACACAATTGCGTAAGGAGGTTAGAATTAGATCAAAAGGTCGATCGGACAGAGAAACCAGGTCACCGATCAATCAATTGGTGATGGCTAGATTGGCCCACGGTGATTGGGGCACGGGTGAATACGATCGGTCTGCAATGCCATTCTTGCTCATTTGGTTGACGGTGGGCACCAGATGAACATTGATCAAGCTTTCCAAGTGGTCTATCGTCTGCCAGGTAACCCATCAGAGCCTGTTCGAATGAGTACTGTTGAGGATATCGGAATTAGGCTGTTTATCCGACATCATGTAATCAGAAGCGGTGTGTTCAGGCGCTGCATCTATTATGGCCACAAATCCACCGGACCGATGACCAACCTGCGCCGTCAAATCAATGGACGAGCGCAACGTAATGGACTAATGAAGCCATCGATAACTGATTGACCGGTGACCTAATTTTCTCTGTACCAGGTCCGCTCGATATCTCGATCTAACTTTATAAGCTCCTTATACAATTGTACCGAACTGAAGACGATTTTAGAAATGTTCGCCTGTATGACCGATGTAACGCGCCGTTTCCTTGCTTAAAAGTTCTATCCCGGCTTGGGTGCTATACTCGGATCCATGCTGTACGGCTTTACCCAGTCTACTAGTGCGGAGTCAGAAAGAACACGACTGAGTAGAAAACACGTTGTAATGTCGATTACCAGTTGGAAAAATTAACGAAATGCACGTGAATATATACCATGAGTTAGTCGCCGAATGTAGCCAACTACACGGTGAACCAATGTCCAGTGGCTTGGGCCACTTCGCGATTAGGTGGCCCAGTATGACGAGCTCCACAAGCCTTGCACTCATCGGGCTAACACGCTACCACGCCCACCTTCAAGCCTCATCCTGGTTGGTTCAACTGGAAAACTTTGCACGCCAATGTTTGGTTGACGAACGAATTCGTCAGCCGTCACCGATGACCGGATTAGGTTATTCTGATGATGTCCTCTCCTAACAATGACTTTATTCAGATTATTGCAATGGGCATACTTAAAACGCTGAAAGGGAATTGAGGCACACGAGACTCAAAAACGACAAAGTACAAAGGATACTAATTCAAATACGCCGTCAAAACTTCGCCGACATAGTCAAAGAAAATAAGCAAAATTGCGCACTGAATCCGTGAATTCAGATCCATACCCTGCATTTGTTTCTGCGGTTTTCAAAGAAACCTCAATTCGGTGAATCGTACGCGTTCCAAACAAGTGATCCAAATGTTGTATCCATATTTTGTGTAACAGAAACATATCATTTCTGCATTTTTTTACCGTACACCTTTTCTCCTTGCCACAATACAACGCTGGCGTTTAACTGTACTTGCCTTCTAAATTCACGATGTAATAATTTGCATAGGCTACTCGTTGCAACACACGACCTACCTTACTAACTGTTTTTTGGATTTATGCGATACAACAAACACGGGTGAATTAATATATTTTCGATCGAAAATGACCTGTATGTGATACGCCCTAAAGTCGACTTAACAGACGATGTAGCTAACTGGAGAAAGCATGTATAAATGACGTTGTAATGAAACAACCCACTCACTGCTCGGGGACAATGCATAGCGGTCTCCTCAGTGGTAGCTTCATCTTCAGTGTAAGTACGCTGACCTATTTTGCAATCCATGACGGACAGACAACGATGTTTGTACAACAAATCCTGCATCCGTAAATAACCTATAGGCGATCAATCGGTGACGGAGTCAAAGGAATCCGCAAGTTGGAACGTATTGATATCAACCGTAAACAGCATCGGCTTATTAATCTAAATAAATCAACCGAATCTGCAACACTGATTGCATAAATCAAACGATCCAAACCCAAAAGGTCTCACCAGTATCATAGGGTGAATGTGCAACTCACTGTACCGAATAAAACAGGCTTTCCTGACCCGAAAATCAGTTCATCCAGGTTCTTTAGTGTGCATAAATGCAGCTCAGAGCAGGTAGCTATCTGATAGGATGAGATTTCGAATATCAGAATGTGGAAGCCTGTGTCGATATGTTGAGCAAGGTAAGGAGTTGTCACCTACCAGATTGTGAACCGTGTGACCATCCACATCGGCTGTTTGGAAACGCTCCTGGACATGTCAGTTTTGCGAACAATGGCACATTTAAAACAATAAGGTGATCAATTGTTTTGACGAATTTTTATTAGTTCCGTTGGTTTGTTTTCATATAATTTACCCCTACCACCTTACGTGTCCCCACCCCTATAAACACGACGCTGAATTATGATACTTGGGTGCGCCACAAAGCTAGAAATGCATGTATTTGAGTATGTATAGAATAACGTGAGGGAAACAATCTTGAAACAGACCACTCGAAATAGTAGTCTCAAAAGGGCGTCCGAAAGTTTCACAACCCTGTTTGCACAAACTTTGAATCAACATTAGTTTCCGCCATTTTTTAAAGCAGCTAGTGCAGCAAGATCGATGCCCCGATGAGACCACAAATCAATGAAGCGTCCCAGTTAATCAGACAGAAGAAGAAACATCAAATTATGAGCACCATGTGTATCGACCGGCCAACAATCCACTGAATTCTTAGCTCTAGAAAGCACACTATGCAACTAACCAATCGGATTATTTCCGGTATCCGTTAGCAGCTGCGTGTAGGTAGGACCACACCACTAACCACAACAAACGTTGGGGCCGCCTAGGCGTCCCCCCCCCCCTATTTCAGGCACCCGTTGAGCAATCGGAAAAGCAATACCTCAGCGAACATGAATTCAAGCGCGTGGTAGAAAAGAAAACTCTAGGCACTGTAGGCCACGGTGACGTGACCGAGTGCGATTGCAAACACAGTGACCGTGTCGGACGGGAAAGAGACCAATTCATACATAACGAACCGTCAATAAAGAGGCGGCAAGTCCGATAGGTGTGGGCGACAGTTTTGGTAGAATACTAACTTTCTTCAGTAATCTGGGTCATATCGACCCTATCGCCTCTCCTATCGCTCAGTTATCTAAGCGCAGTTTCGTGTACAAATGCTTGGTTTACTAATCACCACTTTAACTCGTTTAGCCTCCTCGTCCTGTATAAAATAAACTTGTTATGCAGCTAGAACCTTGTCCTCCACTTCCCCTTATTTCACGCTCCTAATATTTGTTTGTGTTCTTACGTTATCAACGGAGACTACCTATTCCTTCAACAGGTATGTACTTTACTGTATCTTAATGTTTGACAAATCAATAAGAAGCTGTGTTACAAATGTCTCCATCCACATATCTGCCGGGGTAAGTTTTCCGTGTATACATCGGAAACACGGGTGATGAAACACAAGCCGCTTCCTGTAACATGTATGTAGGCACCCTTTGGTTTTGGTCAGTGTGACAGACTAATTCGGACACAGGTACTGCTGGTTACGTAAGAGAGAGTATGCGACCCGTATAGAAATCAACTGAGAAAAAGTATTCTGGGCAGGATAACTAGGTATCCTTCTCGGTATACTAATACGGTCAACACCGCAATAATTTGATTTACATTAATCACAAGGTAAGTAGCAACTGATTCGACAGTCCCATGCTAATAACACAAGTGAACATTCGCATTGCGAAATCCGAAGCACACTGTTGAAAGCCGATAAGATCATCAAATGGTGGACTAAATAGTGCAGTAATTGAACTGGATCCACAGATTCATAGTAAATGACCTCTAAGACAAAACCCCGTCTCACAAACACTTTCCACGGTCAAACCATTTCGGGTGAAGAAGAATGGTGAAAAGAGTACACAACACTGCTAGTGTTCCGATGCAATGATCGCCGTCACGTGACGAATCTTATTGCGTGTGACCTTGACACCCCCAGTTCGTTGGTCTCCAAACAATAGTGATGTCAGTAACCATAACATGAAGGTTGTAGCTGATGAACAGTATAACTATGCCTGTGAGGTTCCATTGTTTGAGACAAGCAAACAACAGTAACGATGACAACAACTCACCGACCTGGCGTGTCACGAACCCAAACAATGGGCACGAACAAACATTGGATACAAAACGCCTGAGTAAGAACATTTGAGTGAACTGAGATAAACTAAGATAAACAAAAATCCAATAGGATCAAAATTACTCCAAAAAGAGGATACGTTTTCCGTTGAACGTAGTGTCCCCTTGATATCGGGGCACGTAGGAACGGAGCGCCGGCAATTCAGACATCCGCCTCAAACAGGTGGCCTCACACACACTGTATGGTTTCAGCACGCTTCCAGTGCCAGTAGATATCAAACTACCTGATTGGGTTGAAAGGGGAAGTTTGCGTTAAATGTATGGTGTGAAACATGATCAACATATGCCCAAACCAGTCCACTTGGCACAGTAACACAGAAGACATCATATTTATCCAAATTCAGCCACAAACGTGGCAGTACACAAATCAGTACAAACAGACGGTTGTGTAGCGAAGAGAACAGGTACCTTTGAGCAAAAAGTTCAAGTAACGAGTCACTTCGGGCGCATTCTATCTACGTTCCAGTAACCTTGGGCGGAAAAATTCAGTAATCTAATGGAAATCAAGTTAGCCGAAGAACGTACACTGAAGCAATTGACGTGAACTTCGCTTGGCCCTTAGTCCTCTATCAAAGTGTCTGAGGTGGCCGAAACGCAGTAGTAAGATATGACTCAAATGTCGTGTTAATTGTCGACATAACTGGTTAGGAACACGTGGTTAGGAACACGTAACATACAATGACATTCAAAGACCCCATTCGTACAACACTTGGTGCAGACATTCCTAAACAGCATGCGCCCCTTGTAAGTGGGTCACAGGAGCGAAATACCATGGAAAAAGACGGCGAAAATAAAAGTCTAACAAAAAAATTAGAAAAGGGTGGTAGTAACGCTTGCGCATACCCTCATGACCAGCAAGTTGGACCCACTGGATAGCCCTTGGAGATGTAGAAAACCCCTCAGAACGACTGGAACGATAGGCCGGTAAACGCTGGACCGTAGAACACACTGTTGATGTGAATGCCTGTTGGAGTAGTGCGAAATTAGCGTCAGACAAACAGGGTAGATTTATGTGGAAAATGCAGATAAAGCATGTAAGAACAGCCTGACAGGAAGAGAGAGAATTCAAATCAAAATGAAACAAAACGGGATTGGTGGTTTAGACGACAGATGAACAACAACAAACAGTATGTGTGATGAACTAACAATGTAAGAAAATCTATCTGTATATACGTGTTATCACGCATGGAGCAACCATATCCCGGGTAACTGAAAATCGCGATGCGAACTTCATTCACTCACAAAAACCATGAGATGGCGCTGTGGTTCGATCGATCGTTCACTACAACAATGACAAGGAACTGGACAGATACTGTCACACTAAGCGGACGTACGCTCCAGGGCCCGGATACTGCCGTGTCACTTTTTTCCTAGTATATCTAACCTGGACTCTCTATTTTCAAAGTGCCTTCTAACGATGCACGGATTATGCGCATTTACGGCAACAAAACTTCAAAACACTTCCCCGTTGCTTTGTCCACATACTCACGCGTGCAAAATTGTACACTGTTAACCGGAACAGCTTTTAGTACCACGAGAAATTGCGTTTTAGACCCTTTCCACAGTTTCGTTACTTTTCTAATCGGATACAAAGAGCCCTCTCATCGACCAGTTTACTCAAATGACGACTCCCGGCCCAAACGAACACGAACTTCGTTCGGTAAAGACGCGTCCTGTCAATCTGGCGACACGTTTTAAATGATCACCTCACGGGCGTTCGACTGGCGAGGTCACTCCTAACTGTAAGGAACCTGGTCAGCCATTAGCCATGTGTCCGTGGTCACACCCACATAAACACGCTCTTTGATTGGTCATTATTGTGATCTGAAAATGCACTGGACTACTGGCGTGACACCCTCCCAATCTCGCATTTGGTTGCGCCGCTACGCAGTGACAAATGGAACACAAACGAAATCCTTGAGTGGCGCCTGCACCCGATTCATTGCTTCTGGCAGAAAGTGTGCAATGCCACCTAAAATCCACCCAACTTACTTAGCTCCGTACTCCCAGACGTCCACCTAATTGTGGTCATCACCACCCGTTCACCGAAAGTAAGCCACACCTCACATAAGACCCTAAATCTCAACTTCGAACGCAACCTGTAGAGATACTGTATAATCTGGACTTACCCACATGAATAACTTCTTCTTTTCCGTTGCCTCCAGATTCATATGTTGTGCTGTTCCTTTCAACTGTTGCTGGCAATAGTGTGGATGATTGTTGAAAATCTGGGTATTATAGTGTATATGCCTGTCAATTGTTTGCGGTGTACCTGTGGTCTGTGATGACTGGGTCCATAAAAACGGCAGGATTCTAACCTGCCTTCTGTGTAAGGCCTAAGCCCACTCGAATTGTGGACTGATTCCACTTCTACAGGAGAATCCAACTGAGATTTTAAGATGTGTGCCAAACCTGTATGGTTGTCGTGACCACAGAAGAGACCCAGAGTGTCACAGAGCCTGTCATTCAGTAAGCACCTCAACTTACTGAAGGAGCACCGCATATTCCATCTTGTCTTACTGACTCTGACAACAAAGCTCATAATCAGGAGTTGCAGGGAAAAGCTCTGATTCTAAGTATACTATCCTGTCGCAACTGCTGTGTGCTAACTCTCATGTCGCAGCTGACTTTGATAAGTTGATGGCGTGGCAACAAAACCATAATAGAACTGGTAACTCAATCAAGATACGCCCTGACCGAGACAAATACACACATCAAGAAGTTGATGAAACCCGGTGCAAGAACATTAGTATAAACAAAGTGCCCATTGCAGAGAGTGCTGATGCCGTAACCCAATCAGAACACGATTTAGACCGGTGGAGATGTTTTAAAATCACTCAGTCTTTCTACCCTAACAGTCACTGATATAAATCGTCTGTCTCGGTCGGCGTACTTAGTCTCAATGCGTGCGCCTCAATTTTCGAGAATAACTTTCTTAACAGAGAAAATGACGGAATAGGCCCGCGCAGACTAGCTCGTAGCCTGTCCACAGTTGCTTATTGGAGTCAGATACCATTCTGATAGGTCGAAAAACACTAGATCAGAGTGGGGACCACAAGTATACTATCAAAAAGCCCAATGCAGTTGTTCCTGCTATTGTCCTAGGAACTTCATGCAGTTGTCATCATCACCCGGGAGTTAAAAAAACCGAATTGCTGCCATGCCAATAGGGGATGGTGGCCTCAAAGCACACTACAACACACTCGCTCGGTCCTTCTCATTTCTCAGATAGACTAATCTAATATGCATAGTGTATGCAGTAAAACTGCCTCTCGGTACTGTTTTTACACCGACGCGGCATCATTCTTCAATAAACTGGATGAGCTTCTTGATCTCCGGCTGCCGACGAATCCCATTTATAGCAGGTATCACGCAGACCAGGTAGAAGGAGGAAGTGCCGGACGGTGAATTGTCTATCCCCGATATGACAGCATTTCACAATGATAGGAAAGTCGATAAGGAAGGCGGTATAGCACTCTATTTGGGATTGCACCTAAAGACTTCAAATATTTGTAGCAGGATCTTTCGGGACTAATCTGGCAAATAGCATCACTCCCAACTTCACTTGTTTGATTGGTTTGTGGCTACTGTACACAGGGATGCCGACATGGCCTTGCACAAAGCTTTGCGCAGAATACCCCCTTCACGTCATAATCAAAAATAAATACTGGAAGATTTTGATCACCCAGAACGACATCTCAGGAACCACTTCAACAATACTGTAACATCCTCTGTAGGGGATTTCTTCTAGGCAGTAATGGAAGCTGCGAAATTCTAGCATGTTCACAACCATACGCGATGGCAGACGGGCCAGACGTCATCATTTTGTGATAACATTTGTTAAGACCGCAAAAGACGCTTAGCCTGCAATATTGTTTATTGCACGAACTCTCGTACAGCTTGCGTTAAAGTATAGGACCACGAACACGTACACTCATTTGCACGACTGACGCGCATTCACATACAACGGGCGACAGTGAATCGCCATTTGCCCCGGTGGTAAGTCCTCCACAGTAAGTACGCACTAGTCCAATAGTAACTTCTGGTCCATCGTCTTCCTCGTGCTGAGACCTGCCCTTCAGTTCCCTAACGAAGTTGCCTGTTACACAACACATTCTTACCAATAAGGTTGGCATGACAGATGGTCTAAATATTTACGGCTTCACTTGGGTGTAGTCGTCATGAAATAAGTGAATTAAGTTATCCACATGCAACCACACAAAATAATCCCCGAAATACAAGTGTAAAGGCCTATCAGGAGGCAAATTTCGCAATGGGTAAAGACACAGCTCAGCAAGGTTGAATAGCCTGGCTGAGTTACCACAATAAGCCTAGATCACCACCGGCCGGCCGTCGATGCACTAAATAAACATGTTCGGTTGAGATGTCCCCAGTCTAATGAAAAAACATGCCTAAGAAACAAAACCAAAAGTCCAGTAACATTAAAATGTACCAATTACACTAAACTGAACTTGCGTTCATTCAGTATGTCACTTGGCACAATGACTACGGTTGCTATAAAAGAGCACAAATTTTGCTGTCAACGCCATCTTGTTCAAAAGCTAAAGGTGAATCCGCAGCATTTCTACAGCGAAGCCACAGGGAATAAGGTAAGTAAAGTTGGCATTTCACAACTCCAAACCAATACAGATGCAGAGGCAGCCAGCTGTGTGGGTAAAAAACTGCAACAATTACCTTTGAGCACAAGAAGCTACTTAATTGAATAACCTCAAATACCAGTACCGCAAATCAGAATCGAAGTAAAAAACCTATCAAGTTACAAATCATACGGTACAAACTTGATATCCTCTGTGGTCTTGAGAATCTGCACCACCGAATAAGCGGAATCGCAAGTAGTACTTTTTAATCGTCTCTTATCAGCTGACTGTTTATGGAAATCCCGGAAACAGTTCAAAACCAAATTTATCTTCAAAGATGGATGCACAGATGACCAAGCACGCTAAGAAATAAAAGTGGTCTCCAAAGATTACTAGATGGCCCTCTGCATTCTAACGTAGGTCTTCAAACTTATCAGCAAGGCTCAGCACGGCTTCTGTAAGGGAATATTCATCTGTCACGAATCTGCTGATTGCCCGCAGCTCTTAAAGGAAGGCTGACGAGGCAGAACTGATCGTTGATGCGGTTTACAATGACTTGACTCATGAGTAATGTAGCAGAGTTCATAGCACAAATGAGATCAAATTGCGAGAAACCTACGCTTCAGATGGATTCATGCCGGCGACAGAAACGGTATGCTCGAACGCAGCAAGCACTCCACCAGTTGAGCTACGAAGCTACGCCGGGAGCACAGACCTTTCATATTCAGACTCAGTCACTCGCTTAACACACTAAACAGTCTAGCGGATTGACTACCCAAACGAAATTTCTTACGCCGGGTGAGCATCGAAACTGTATTACTTATAAACAGTATGGCAAATTTCATACCTTGACTTTTGTTAAGTCACTGATAGGGTTGATTGCTCCATCTTGCTACGAAAACCCCAAGCTGACTTTGATGACCGATTACTCATCGGACTTGAGGATCAACCGACTTATCGGTTCAACGTCAAAGCGAGTGGACAGTTAATAAAATGGTACTCTGCCAACAGCGGCGTTCCACAGAGATCTATTTCACGAGCCCCGTTTGTTCGTTTTTTTCATGCTTGAACTACCCGGAGTCGCCAAATCATCGACTTTGCCTTACGCCTATTGTGGTGGATTGTCAGGTCGGAGGTGCGAGTTTTCGAACGCTCGGCCGAATACCTCAACGTGAGGGGAGGTACGTTCGAAAACCTGCCGCGATCGGATCAAGGACAACGTGCGCAGCCGGATGAGTCATCGCTCGACTGGTTCGGACCAACGGGCGAGGCAGGGCAGGCGAAATACGACAGACGGCCAGATCGGAGGCGTGGTTTTTCCAACATTTAGAGGAACATCTCGACACGATGTTGGAATACGGTCAAGGCCAACACTGGGTGGATGGCGGACAGCACGAGCAGCCGGACGAGCCATCGCGCAACGAAATCGGACAAACAGACGAGGAATGGCAAGCGGAAAACCCTCCGATAGAAGGCACCGGTCACACACGTAAACCGGTTAGAAGTGCACACGACGTGTGAACGGAAACCGGGGGGTGCTGCGGGTTGGAATTACGACTCATAAACGAGAGAGAGCGCGTTGCATGTGACTAGCGATTTGGACAATAAAAATTGTGCTTTGTTGGACGCCTTCTCGCTACACTATGACATAAATCCGGCGAGAGGTAACCTCATAAAATGATTCAAACCGTCTAAATCAGTGGTCCGAATAACTCAAGTCCAAAAACTCAAGACGAATGCTGAATCATGCATGCTGGTCATCAAAATTATGCCGACTGTTAACTTGACGACACAAGGCTGCTGTTGTCAGTATCCGGAGGAGACTTAGAGACCATAGTGACAAACAGTTTCAGTCTGTCTACAAATTGTGCAACTATGGCTAAAATGGCATAAATAACCGTGAACCTATTGAGAAGAATTTGTAGAACCTTCCAACTTGAAATGTTTCCCATTATGCTCGCCACGATAATCCGCCCATACCCGGAAACGAACTTACGAGTCTATTCGCCCTTACCTTGAAAAAAATATATGGTACGTATGGAGAGAGGTCAGAGATGGGCCAGTAAAAGAATGATGGGGCTCAGGAAAACCCTCTACTCGGAAAGGCTGACAAAATTAGGTTAATTTTCAACAAAATACTGACACCTGAGAGGAGACCTAATTCGTGCCTATAAAACACTCCACACTCCGGATCATCCACTAACAGATTTCCCCTCAGTAAATAAGGATGAACGTTTAAGGGGGTGATTCACTGAAACTGAGTAACGAGATGGACAGCTTACTTTACAGACAACTGTTTCACGGTGGGATTTGTTCATATCGAAACTCATTGCCCAACTCCGTGGTCAGGGTTGAATCAGCTGGGAGTTTTAAAACTACTCGATTGGCGCATAAGTAAGAAATGTTTCAACTGATGAAATCACTGGGTATATTTGGACAGCATGCGTGAGAGAGGACCTACGTTAAAAGTTTCCTAACCACAATACTAGTCCAGTCCCATATGTCCATAAATGTACATATCAGATGAAACGTCCTCTCAGTGTGTTCCAGTGTTCGGTGTTGACATGACTGGACAATAGCAGCTTCAGTGAATTTATCCCTACAAACATAAACTGTTCGACATATTTTTTCTCAGCCAACACAGAGAGAGGAACACACAAGCCATGACCTTCCTCCCTCCTGTAACAACCTATGAAACCATGGACAGTAGAGTAAAAATTGACGGGAGGGGGATAGAAAAACTGGAAAAAAAACACGAGTAAATAAAAGGCTTAAGGTTACCGACGCAGGTATGCCACTACCTGTAACAAGCTAAATCGGACAGTAGTTCTGACCAGCGATTTGGGTGATTACAAGAATATCACCTGGGCAGGTGACGTTTATAAATTTTATTAAGCGGAATAACCAAGAACTCCATAATTCATGACCACTTCGTCGGCTGACCATCTCACGGTTGTACCCAGCTGTTGGCAACCTTATTGCCCAGGTGTGGCAAATATTCAGCTGACAGAGGGAGTTTGCGGTCCGACCACCGCAGGCATACCATTTATACTAGACAGTCAAATGACTGCACACCCTGAGAGTCTCGAAATACGCATTGGCTAGACGCCGTGCTGCTCACGTGATTATCTAATCTGATGTGGGCTAACTGGTGGAGACAATGATGGTCCACTGCTGTAAATCTGTTAACATCCTCGCTACGAACAGGTCACGAGCCATGGGACAGGAAAGATGTGAAATTCGAAACTTACGTCGCTGGTCCCAGTACAGTTAGTAACCTATATTGCATCAGTGGACGAACCAGAAATGGTAAAACATCTCTTGTTTGCGCTCAAATCGTGTGCATTAGTAGATGCAATGGGCAGAGTGGGCCATCCCTTCAGCACTTAGCTGCAGGTACACACACTGAACAGAAAACTAAATTCACACGGCGTCAACCAGTTTCAGAGAAAACCAGAAGTTGGATTCTCAAAGCTCTCAGGTGATGCACTGGAGTGATAAACATCACACCAACCTGCTACTGAAGACGCCGAAGTTAAAAAAATAACCTCTGCCAGTAGAACCATTTATTATGGCAAGTTAGACTGCACCCAAGTATGAAAAGCAGGTCCACTTTGTATGGACTATACAATTTTCAAGGATGACCTCGAGCAGATCAGAATACATGAACCAAACATCCTTTCGAAGTGTTAATATTTAATGAAAGATGCAGACATCGGAAAGCGTTTCGGAGTATACGGTGCTGAGTTCGACCCCTGCAAGAGTGGCCCAAGGTGACCTGGATGGAAGTAACCAAGTTATGCCATCTCTACACAAAATCACTAAAGTAAGGCAGAACTGACTTCACGCCGCATGAAGTACCCGGGGCTCTATCCAGATATGTGAAACCAGCTGGATTATCGTGAGTTGAATACCCACAGAAGACACTCACCAAAGTCATAGGAACAGAAAAGTACTGAGTACGGCTTACTTTGTGCTTGACCATCAGTGAACTGAAGCACAGTACATGTGGAAACAGTTGCCAAAGTGATTTTAAAAAAGCAGTAACGAGGGTGCAGACTGTGTGATTGCTAACAGTTGCGCAGTGACTATTTCAAACTGAATTTAGGTCAAGAAAGGCTGTCCACATGATTCGGAACAGTTATTGCATACCTGTAAACAATTAATCACCCCACAGCCTCTCCTGTTAGTAACTATGTTCACTTTCATTAAGTTGTCGTCAGCCTGACGAACAAACTCAGAACACATGCCTTACCCACTGAAACACTGCAGGTCATTATCACGGTCATGCAAAAATGTGCGGCAAAACCAACGCGTTCAGCAGCTCGGAAAGCTAAACGTAGAAGAAACAGTGTGACTTCACACACATGTCCGAAAGTAAAGGTCCCATCGACAACAAGTAAAGAACACATCCACTACTCTGGTCACCACGCCTACCAGATCATAAACTGGGACGGATTTAGTGGCAGAGTCAAAACAACACTGCAATGAAGAGAGTCTACTCTAACTTCCAAGTGCACTGGCACGAGTATCAGTGGTTAGCACAGAGGGTAGTTCGTTTGTATCGGCAATGTTCAAGATCAGTGAAGCAGAAAAGAAGACAGACTGCGTGAAAATGTCAGCAACCATGTATTATATGCTCACAGTTGTCTCCGACACCTGGTCCACAAACAGCTGGACGGTTGTATAAACAGGGGTGTCGATAACCAGCGCGTTTCATCAAAATCAGCTGTATTTTAAGAGTCGTTTAAACGCAGGGGTGTACCGGCGAAGTATTTGAATACACTTTCGGTGCTTTATTCTCATACTACAGTCCAAGTTAAGGTCTACGGTCAACTGTCCGACAAGTTCAACATCAGAAGCAACGTACGTCAGAGCTGACGCATTTCACAGTCCTGGAGTGCCAGGCGTTTTTGCTCCGACCACACGGATTTAATGTTGGTTAAGAAAATTGCGGAGGTTGTCTACGGGCTTATGTATTTAGACAGTGACCTGTACAGTGGCAATGATATTGAGAATAAAGTGAGAGATGGCATTCCAAGATTCAGAGCGGCATTCACCAGACTGGGAAATGTCTGGTAACAGACACATTTCTCTGATGCGGCTGTGAAGCCTGATCACTCAAGGAAGAAAACATGAACTGTTTTCAGATGTTTGACTATCGATGCCCGTGGTTCAGTCGCTCGCAACTGGTAGGCAACGAAGGGGGTAGGGGGTGGGTGTTTGTAGAGTGCCAGTTGAGCTTTTTCACACGATCAAATTTTCATAGACCTAGATGTATAGGTCATGTACTGAGGATGGCAGCTGAAGAGCATTCCTTGCCTGTAATACAGCGTAAGATCAGCATTGAGTAGGCGGTAGGTGGTTGGTTCGTTGAGCAGTTGTTTTGCTTTCTCCACGTAGTCTGCCTTGTCCATGATAACTGTGATCCATCTTTTATCAGCTAGCAAAATGATGATATCATCCAGCAACATTACGAAGGATACTATCAAAACCAAAAGAACAACCCAAACCTGCCGACAGAAGAAACGTCATTTACAAAATCTTATGTAATGACTGCGTACAACACTACGTCCGCCAAACCCGACGGAAAGTATCAACACGAATACATAAACACGGACTGGCCATTAAAAAGCACGATCAATTTTCCCTGATCTCCGCCCACGAGGATGAAACTGGACACGCCTTCAACTTGAATACCGCTGAAATCCTTACTCAGGCAAACACCAAACATGCAAAAGAATTTCTTGAAGCTTGATACTCATCAGTCCGGTCAATAAACAAACACATCGAGCTGGACAAAATCTATGAATCGATGCGAACCAAGGATTTGAGGAGACGTGGACGCCATCGAGCCCAAATGCTGGTAAACCCAAACGGAGCAACTTGAACTGATCAGACCAAAGTCGAAACAGGACAATGGATAACCAATCGGACGGAAGTCCAAAACGACCAATCTGAATCGAGATCAGAATGCAGCTGCGACAGGGAGCAGCCAATCAGACTCCAGCTCAAGGACTTCAGAGAATAACCAAATGGACAACTTGTCGAAGTTCAGGTGCAACAAAATCAACCAATGGTGGGTCAGTTCAGAGGTCAAACACAAAGGAAAGCGACGAACCAGGATTCACGTCAGTAGATCAACTCACTCTGCTACATACGGGCAGGCATCCATCGAACTTCACCTAACTCCACGCTCAAAATTATACGCTGAAACACTTACGCACAGATGATGTCACTTCGATTGATGATGAAATGTTTGCAACCTAAATGCCAAGCTCCGCGAACATACCAATATCAAAATCCGTAACTTCATGTTCACGTGAAAAGCCGTTTGCAAAGGCTATCCAAGAAGGCGGGATGTCGCAGCCGATGATATTGTAGCGAGAAGGCGTCCAATAAAGCACAATCTTATTGTCCAAATCGCCAGTCACATGCAACGCGCGCTCTCTCGTTTATGAGTCATAATTCCAAACCGCGACACCCCCGGTTTCCGTTCACACGTCGTGTGCACTTCTGACCGGTTTACGTGTGTGATCGGCGCCTTCTATCGGGGGGG
>QNGE01001605.1:0-14367 GCA_008508345.1 Paragonimus westermani
GGTCACGTGCTCCGTATGTCAGCTGAGCGTTTACCGTACCGGTCATTACATACTGATGATGATGACGACTCGCGCTCTTGGTTTATTAACGTACTGTGATACCGTGCGTCACTTCTGTGGTCCAAATACAGTTATGTTCCGTTTTTGTCTTTCTTTCAGGAATTCGATATTACAAAGTGGACACTTCTGATGTGATCTTGCGTTGAGAGCAACAGTTCGATAAGTCAGACTTCACTGTGGCCACCTTCTAGCTGGTACAGTACTCAGTTCTAGCGACTGTCGACGAACATTCAGATATAGTCGGATCAAAGTATGAGATCACACGAGTGGTGAACAACACCATGGTCTCACAAACACTTTGAACTACAATCTGATGGTGGATTTTTACTACAGGTAAATCCAACCGAACCCAAAACAAGTCTAATGCGTCTCAGTTCGTCGATAAGCCACTTAAAATATTTATCCTAGAACGAATAGGTGGTTAACTATGGTCTGTCTACAACCGATAATTACGGACAGACACGCTTTTGAAGTCGTGTTTGACAAATGAATACCCTTCAAGATGATTTGGATGTAACGTGGAATATACAGTGTGTGGCACTACCTCTTATTCAATGCGTTTCTCCCAACGGTCAGGTGTTTGGTAGAAAGAGTTGTATAACTAATGCTTCAAAAATCCACACTTTGTATGCTTACCTACCTGCCAGAGAAGACAGACCTTAATTTAGTTACGGGGGAAAAATGCACCATCTGGTATTTCACTTTAGCGCTAACAGAACTACTACAGACACGGGCAGAGAGCTATAAGCACTTGAGCACAGCTATCACATTCAACTTTGTAATGAAGCACTTGACATGGGCTTTGTTTCTGCTGAGGCTCATTCGTAGCGCACATCCCTGTGCGGACCTGAATTTGTACACCGGTCCTTGTGAGTGTGAAAACTATCACTATGAATTTCACATCAGGCACGACCGAATGTGTGTGGTACTCAATTTGGAATGCACAATCTCACAAACCAAAAAAGACTGAGAAAAAAACCTGTAGCGTAGGCAGGATAAGGGACGTATAAATTCGCGGGTATATCCCGAGAACGAAGTTAACACGAATGGAAAACGCACTTTCATTTTGCCTAGAAGTGCGCATCGCCCAGTCGACGTTCACAAAGCGCCAGCCGCCACCGACATGCACTGCCAACCAGCTGGAGCAGAACAAACGATTGCTCTTTACAGGCATGCCCGGTCGATAACCAGTGTCTTTCGAATAGCCGAAAATCATGCAAGAATGCAATCCTGCGAACCTAGAGCAAGCATGACAAAGAGCTATGTTATTTCGGAAAGCGGAAAACATTTAGTGAACCAAAAGCAAAGCTTAACAACCAATGTAATGAATTAAAAGATGGCAATTCAGATTAGGGTGGAAACATTCGGAGTACCTGCAAGTTGAATGAGAACGCGTGGAGCAGTTAGTTAGACCACATAGTCATGCTCGACAAGGACAGCTTGGTTGAGGACGAGCTTTCTTCCATCATTAAGCCAGTCAAGTCTAACTGCATACTAGGTGTATGGGGATACGGTGATGTCAGACAACGATATGTACACCATAAAAGATCAGAAAAATGAGCAAACAACTACAAGGTAAGACAAATGATTTGAAAAGGAAAAGGACGTTGTTCGAAAAACAAAGAGCTACGCATCGCCACTCTAGTATTCACGCTTGTTTGTCGACTTTCTCAGCGTCCCATTTATTATCAATCTTCAAGTTGCACCACTCATGATGCAAGTAGTTGGAGCCAATGATCACCAACTAGGTAGTAAACGGCTGTTTCGATATAAGATTTCATTAACACCACGTAGAAGGCGGAAGACGGAACACATGACTTGTGTGTAAATATCAAAACGACAGACTTTACCTGCCACAAGTCGAGGTCAGTGTCAATGCGGATGGGGAAACGTACTTCTTTTTGGACCAATACTCTAGCGTCTGTTCCTTGTTCGCGGTGTGCGCGGCTTTGTTTATAGAACCTAAATAGGTTGAACTAACCGTTTGGCGCCTTGCCCCTCAACTATCCTCAACCAATTCTGTAGATGTGATGTAGATACACTAGTCGGCAAACCACCCATAAATGTATGGTCCCTTTCAGCCCAGGAAGGAAATGAGATAGAGTAGCAGGGAAAGTAGACACCTCTGGTGCGTATGTACTCGTGACGCCTCCTTTGTTTACATGTAATTACTGCACCACAATTCATAGGAAAGGTTCGGTTGGTCAACAGACACACCAGATTGAGGGTTTCACTACTGTTAGGCCATCCAATTTACAGTACGTATACCATGGCTCATCCAAGAGGCAACGTGACACACGCGCTTACCATACACAATAAATTAGTATGGATACTTGTCTTAAAAGTTTCAAAGAAGGTGGTTATTTCTGTTGGTTTGTTGCGGTCTGCTATGATTGTTTGTTAACATATTGCTGACGTGTGTTGGACTGGTCTGACGATAGATTACTGACTGTGTGGCTCAGGTTTTAACCGGTCCCACATATTTCTTCACACTGTACAAACTCATCCGTTCTGTTTCTACTGTTCCGTATCTTTACTCATACCGTTAATTGTGATATGCAGCCAATCCAGACGACAGCCTCTTTATTGAAGAACAACTTCCTTTGTAGTTATTCGTTTGTTACTGACATCCGGGGTTTTCATCCGTTCTTTCATAATTTGCTACTTTTTACTTATCATTCTTTGATTGCACCGATAATATTTTTACTGGTTGAATAGGGGATTTCAGTTTTTGAACGGTCCAGTGAGTTCTGCCAGCCTTTAGAGTCATCTCCTACATTCTGTTGGCTCGGCAAATCATCCTCTCATTCACTAAACTTGTTGAACTTGTCCCAATTCCGTTTTTTATCGGTACAAAGACCAACTTGTCTTTAGTGCACCGTTCATTCTGTACAGTGGTCCTGCATTTCGTCCGAATGTCACACTATTTTGGACTGTGCTGATGTTCATTCGACACTACGCATTATTCATCCTACTGGTTCTATGAAGACGACGTTGTCAGCAGAAATCACAATTGAGACCTATTACATTAAGCACTTTTACCAGTGTCCTAATCAATACCACACTAAATCATTTTCCTCGTCTTCGACACTTGACACCTGGACGGGTCAATTAACCAGCGTCGTTTAAGTCATTTGACATAGGCACTGATCTGTCGCTCGCATTTGGTAGTACGATATGATACCATAAACTACGCGTTACCGACCGATTTGGAGGTGGTGCCGAATCAAAGTTGTTCGTTTGTAGGACGCACCTTTTTCCTTGAATACCCTGCGACTGAATTGCATTCTGTGTACCATTCCAAAGGTCTCCATCTGTTTCCGGTAGAGCAACAGGCCGACTCATTACAGCATCTTCATCTGACTTATGACATTTGCCGGTTGTAAAATCAATACCAGTTAGGGCTGTAGAGGTTGTCTTTGGTTGATTTTGATTGTTTTACCAACCTTACTGGCGAACTATTAGATATGAAACAAAGCACCAAGCCTCTATACAATAACATGCAGGTACTGTTGCAAGCGAACGCGCTGAATAAGGACATCTTAATATTCCGCTCGTATTCAAAATTATGGTCTGTGGTCATATTACAAAGTGGTCCCTCGAACGGAGCAGTCTTTAACGATGGAATTCTCTAGAGGAGGACTAGTGTAGAGCATCATCCCGGCCAGAATATCATTAGGATGGTCCCAACATGTTAACCACTATTATATTGATATCACCTGATCGGAATGATCAGGTCATCACACTGAAGCAAGTCAAGGTACAACCAATTTCGAGTAAGGCTCAGTTTGTCCAATAATTCCACAAAGGAAACGATAACGGTTCTGATAACGTTAACCATGAGGAGAAGGCCACAGATGGTTAAACTGATTAGCCACATTTAACCTACTGAGCAATGTTACAATGATAGATTGTATGTAAGTACCGTTATGCAATGATGGATAGTGCCTAGACAGATACAGAAACAATGAAACGCACCGACAAAGTTTATGAAGCAATTCGTTATAGCATAAATGTCCGTTGCGTATGCGGCGCAGCATGCCAACCAACGAGCCTGAAGGAGCGGCGGGATCGAAATCTTTAAAACGTAAGTCGTTTGTAACAATCCACGAGAATAAAGCGCTGAAACGGAGGAAAATCGAACACATAATCAACAATCTATGCACACACGCACACATGTACACGTATTACCGACGGCGTCTACTCGTAGCTAGGTGGAAATCATAAAAAGGTCCGAATATATATGTAAGATATTCGCTCAATGCATGTTGAAGAAAGATGAAAACGATGGCCGTCAACAAGGACAAACAAGATGCGGGCTCCAGTTAAACAGTGTTGAACACTAGAGAGAGAAAAACAGTAGCACGAGGAATTCGAACAAAATGGCACAACACAAAGCGTTTGGGGGTAAACCCAATAACAAAAACAGATGGTTTCAATGAAGTATACTTTTCAAAACGATTGTCCTCAAAGCACTGAGTGGATTTTCGTGTGTTGTTGAGTGTCCAATCCAAAAACAACAAGCACACCCAAGACGACATGCGTCGCAGTGTTACATCACTGACCGCAGAAAAGTGTGCTCTGACCAAACACTATGGGCTATCACAAACGGAAGCCTACCGGGTTACATAAAACAGTTCACTGAATAACAACTCGATATCGCACTGTTCGAAACTGGGTTTGCATCCCACTTTTCTCCTATACGTACATACAATCTACCACACATACGTAATACATAAGAATATTAGGGAGTCTAGTCAACTCACATGTCGTCGCTCACTTTCAAACCTTGGTGTTTAGAGCTGTCCGCGTGTGCTTAGACTGGAGTGATGAATTTTTAAAAGTTAACGCAGAGCCTTTTTTGCAGCAAATTCCTAAATAAACTGGTGACCAAACATTAAACATTGAGCTTTTATGTCATCAGTTCGAGAATCGAATCCAATTTGCCCAATTCGTTTGTAGTGTAACTTTACATCCCGTCCATATCAGTTTATGACCACACTGGTGTAGTCAACAACGCAGATAATGCAGTGTCAGGTTACAAATGAATGACTAAATTATCTTAACCCGCGCTGCTGGACAACTTATCCAAAACCTCAAATTGGTCAAAGTCCCGTAGGTCATCTCAAGTCCATCCAAACGTGCTGGAATTGTGTTCTCTCAAGCAGGAGAAGCAATATGAAGAACTTTCGGACGCGTGCACATTTCTACATGTGCAAGAACCCTCTATCTCGACTACATTCTGCAACTGCGGGCTACTTAGAATAACACGGTCGGTTCACTGAATTTCAGAAAACTGTCGTTTTATGTAAGGTATTTAGAATCTCATTCCATTCCTCCAATATCTGACCAACCGATTTATCAGGGCCAGTGTGCTTTCCCACAGAATGGATTGCTGCCAACTGACTCCCTGGTTTGTCACCGGATAACTTCGTATTTTTTTGAATATCTGAAACGCTCGAAAAGTTGCAGTTGCATCCCCGCACACAATTCGTTGATTTTATTGTTTTTCATCATTTTAGTGTCTGTGAAACGTGCCTAGAAAAAATCCCACTTGACAACCCGCTTCGTTCATTCGAATCTCTCAGAATATACTTCTACACCTTCCACTAGATCTCAGTAAAACACGCATCCGGTGTTATTGTTCGTTTGCTGATTCTTACACACCTCGAACTCCACACAAACCTAGACTTGTTATTCACGAATTAACCAAGAAATCGAACAAATAGATTTTTTTCAATTGATGCCGGTTGTGGTCGTTCGTTAAATTTTGCATGAGGCTCATGGTTACCACTATTGGTATTTGACGAAGCAAACCTGATTATTTAATCGTCCTTCATCAATTGGAGATAAACAGGTGAACAACTGAAAATTCAACTCAACTCACAGGATACATGACCTAACCTGAACTTGGTCCGAAAATAACCAAAAACTAACCGTATGACTTGAACGTCGTCCGTCAGTTCGACAGTCAACGCCTGAACAAGCTCTGTGAAAGAAATGTAGTTTGTTGCCGTCACCTGAAAGAGAAAAACAAACTTAAATGCTCGAATCAAATGTAATGCTGAAGAAAACTATACGACCATGATATACGAACAGTACCCGCTCGTCAATAACGTGCATTGTGTATCGATTAAATTGTGAAAGACACCGCGAACAAGTAGGGATCACATGAAGAAATGTGATCAATGTGAGCAACCTTACTCACCTCGACTGCTCGCATGTCTATACGTTTGACTACTTCTGTAGGCGGCAGGATCGCAGATTTTGGATGGAGTGGGGGAAAGGGACGTGGTTTCGGTCTCATAGACGGTAGGCGTTCCTCCACTTGCACATCACAGGGCCACTGGATAAATTGTAGAGATCGTGTGGAAACCATGGAACAGGCACTACCAGTGTGTGAGGGCGCCACGTAACGTTGTTCCTGTACTGGTCGCCAACCGTACGGTTCGTTCAGTGAGTGATTCGAGAACGTATAATCCAAGCCCTGAACTCTTTTTGGATAGGACTGCAGACTGGCAAAACTGCCACGTGGTCTAGCGATCTCTCGACGGTCGGTTAAGGCAGCTAAAGATTCGGCAAGTTGTAGCAGCGAGTCGGTTGGACTTTGTTTGCGATCCTCGGGCAAATCAGACTTCCCGGGTTGACAACGAGGCTGCAAACGAGGTCCAAAATTTGTCTGACTATAAAGCACTATCTGTAAAAAGCTCGTGCAATTCGAAAACGGTGTACCCGACCTTAGTAAAATTTACCAGGGTGACTGGTGCAGTGCAACCAAGTGCACTATCACCACTGGAAACAGCATACCATTGGTTGATATCGTTGCTCACCTATTACACAACCACAAAGATGGGCTCGAGTTCAAAGATAAATGACAGTCAGGGAATGTATGCAGTTTGTGAGACATCTGTGTGGCAACCCAAACATTTTACGACCAACTGTGGAATGCAAGTGAAAGCGAGAGATATATTGCTCCGTTTTCATTTATCGCTTTTAATGGACGAATCAGGCAAACATCAGAAGCGGCTACGTCACTCAACTGAACCAGTCACGACTTCCGCTAACGTCCTTTAACCGCTTATCGAGATCGTCTCTGATGCCAATCGTTTCTACTGCGCACTGCTTGAGAGTAAACACCACGAGATTGATTAAAAGATAAGTAGGTCATTAAAACAAAAGAATGGTTGCAGACAATTCGTGACAGTAATAAAAAGGTCAGTAGTCTTATACTCTGCCTAAATTGCAAAATGACGTCAGTTACCTACTATCTCGAAATGTTTTGCTACAAACGTAGAGATAATGGGTCACTCAGAAAATTATCAGTCCAAATGATATATGAACCATTTAAAGGAATGGCATTGTTGACCAGGAGGGCGCGACGTTACGAGTCGCCCAGCAACTTTGTGGATTGAGGTCATGTGACCGGAGGCTTCATTCGTCTAAAAGTCTCATGGCCGTTATTTCTCGTTAGGCCAGATTTATCTACAAAATTCGGCTCAATGGTGAGGCGGAAAATTAGGTACACTGGAACAGCGAATCACAGTAGTCAGCCCTGCCCGCCTTGGAGTAGACCAGCTAAGATAGACCTTCAAACCTGCCTTTATACAATGCGTCCCAAGCTACGCTGACATGAAAGGAAAAGATACAGCACAACACTGACACAACGCAGGCTGGAGGAGTGCTTTGTGTATATACACCACATAAAATCAACAAGGTAAAAATAACCGACAGCCAATACAGCATGCACAGGACGGTCTCAACGATTGTAACTATTAACTACAAGCGAAGACTTTTATGTTAACGATCAACTTTAATTCGTTTTTCAGGCGAACGTATCCAAGTTGAAGGAAACCCATAAAAAATCAATGCAACGAACGGGACCGAAGTAGCATGCCAAAATTGGACTGGATCTGATAAGCCTTTGGAATCAAGATGATTAACAAACAAGTCGCATAAGCCAAATCAGTTAATCGAAATATTCGGTATATTAACAAGGTGACCAGTAGGAGTGGCACATCGCAAACACAAACTTACGGCACTACCCGTTAAATGACCCTCTGAACTCAGAGATGCGACCACTCCTCTCAGTTTCGAGCGAGAGGTTGAATTGGACAGCAGATCACCAATAACTGTTCGTGCTTTACGCTCCTTCCCAGTGCGCAGCAAATGTGACAAGTGCTCTGTCAGAGCATGTACACTCTCTTGAGTATCTGATGAAGAGCTGTGATCGTAGTGCGATTGCTCGGAACCAGAAGAATGAGAGCTGGGGTAGAAATTGGTTCGTTTGTTGTCCGAAAGAGAGATCGCACTTTGATTAACTGATAAATCGGGCGTGGAAGGGAGGGCACGATGTTCCAGGTGGTGGTTTGAATGATCACGTCTGGTCGAAACATGTAGTTCCGGTGATGAGATATGAAGATGCCGATGGTGCGCAGACTGGCCAATGCTATCTGTAGCTCTAGGAACATGTAATCGTTGGGCTCCAGGCGAATCTGGATAAACCGTGGATGATGAACCCCTTACCTAAGTGAAACAGATTAAGGTATTTACTGACATTGATTTGATGTCTGTATCAAATAATAGCACCGCAAAGGTGATTGATTGATTGATGAAAAGTCCCTTAAAACTTGGCACATGATCGTTCGTAGGGTCACCCACGCGTGGACAGAGGCGCTCTGTTCAGGCTTAGCGGTTGCCACGGTCTAAAATTCACACGATGATAAACTAAACTGCCGCGGTTTCCAGCTTTGTCATAATCGTAATGTAGCTGTACCAAATCGTTGTCTCCATTCGTATCTGTGAGGCGGGTACTCTCAAGTGAGCTTGTCACATACGCTTATTTCGCCCTCACAACACTATTACATACAAACGTTATGAATTTGGTCTGATGAGGAATAACCGAGGACGAGCCTGTTCGCCGTACTCTTATGTATCTCATGACCATTCCCAAAACATTTAACTAGTTACAAGTCTCCAACCTCAGAAAACAGGGAAAAATACAGTATCACATCAACGAAGAACCGGTTTGACGAAAGATATGGCCTAAAGCATCCACGGCAATTCAAACCACATATGTAATGCACAACCTTAATCATAATGTCGTCATACTACTACCAACTAAGCGACATTGTGTAAACAAATCACCGTACACACGCACGTTAGCCTGCTAAAATTACGTAAAATGTCAACAAATATGCCACCAGGTTTACTCCAACCAGAATCTACACACATTCATGTTGTATCTGGTCAACTTCCGAAGGCACCGTTGAAAATCAAACAACGTGAGAAGTACAAGGTGGAATCCAAATGAAAATTGATAAAAGAAACCATCCATGAAGCATGAAGCAGCTATACCCGCAAGGCGTTTGAGGACAATGCTAAGAACAGACACACACCAACACAATGGATAGGACAGTCAGAATCACATGATCTTAGAAACGCAAATTGTGAGAATCCGTCTAGCGGGTGAACTACCCTCAGCTGCGATGTGAAGACAGCGGATTGACCAGGTCAGGATGAGCGGAGAGATTTGCACATATTCATGATAAAAACCAACAGTTGTGAGACCACACGGCACGCCTTTGCTAATACAGATCCATTTCGAACGCGAAATGGTCAGCAAGAAATTGTGTTAAATCAACTGTATGCGCTTACCAGGAACGTAAGACACAAAACGAATGGCGGTCATCAACGATCATCATCGCCGACAAAAGACAGACAACGAACGATTTGCACATGCGCATCAACGAGGCAACAGTAAGGTGGTTATCCCCACAATGCTAGTAATTAGCATAAAGTTGCAACCTGTTCGAACGCAAATCTATGGACCATTGTGAACTAGACTTGATTACAGCGAGCCCGTATAACATTGACTATCAGTGGACAGAGCAACAAGGCAGAGATGAACCAGTAACAATAGTAGTGATTCGTTACTGGAAAGTTACTTGTAACTCCATTGAGGGGAGTCCTTCAGGACAGCAGTATGCTTAGGAAACCTGTGAAAATCAACAAAAATGCTTGACAGGTTATATGTCAGACTGATAAATGCTATTGGAAAACTTTCAAATCGAACGTCACGTGAGAGCTATTATTATAGGGTGGACTCATGCAAAATCGATTAAGGCAGCAGAGCTTTCAAATCATGAACCGAAACATTACAATCAGCATCAACAAAACACTTAAATCAGTTAGTGTAGTAGTAAAGAAACGTTTCTTGTTCTATTGCGTTGCAAGGTGTTCGTAACAATTCAGTACACAAAGTCACGGAAGAACAAAAGGAATCACGATAGCCGGGTTCAAACCTAAGACCACGTGATAAGTAGACAGGCGTTGCATGAGTAGTGGACAACACAATAAACGAGATCGACACGACTTGTGCCAGAAAGAAGCTTTGTGGGAAGACCCTAAATTACACGTAATCGAAAAACTGACTGTAGAGTATACGAGACAAAAAGAGACCCAAAAAGAGTGTCGTAGAGTAACGTGGACAACAGCAACGTCTATACTCAACAACTCACGTAATTAAGCGAAGCAAGTAAACGGTGAACAAAATGGCAGTTTAGCGCGGATACAGACTTAGCTCAACCCATGAGATTAAGTGAACTAAATCAGTTGGCAAATGACTGATTGACCGAGAAAAACCAGGGCAATAAGTGAACGTTTAAAAACATCTTAAAAATAGCAATAAAAAAGCTGACTATCACAAGTACAAGTAACCGAACTTTGTATAGCAGATTGTGATCAGACCACTAGATACGACGATACTTTGTAAGATCAAGTGATTACTGGTTAAAATGTCGGCAGTAAAAACACCGAAGTCGCAATACAAACGCACACTGGTGATCAGCCTTAATAAGGAAGGGACTTGAGTCGATAGAAGATTGATCCTAGTGGGGAAGCTGTGTGTTCTTGCCAGTGAATGGTTGAAGTACGGTAAAAATGCCAATGCAGGAAACCCTACAGAGACTTAAAAGTTGGTAACTTTACGCAAAGAAGTAAACAGACTCACTTGTACCTCTCCTTCGATACGATCATCGTTGGGTCTCGACAATGAGGACTGTCGCATATGTTTATTCGTTTCAAACAGACCGCTGCTTTGGGATTGCATCAAATTTGTGTTTCTCTGACCAAATTTCGAAGCGATTACGGGCGAGCGATTAGGTGGAGGGCGCGGCTTTACGGAACGTCGAAAAATGGGTTCTTCGACCGACACAACTGAGGCTGAATCCGAGCTGCAATTACTATGGGGGATATCACGAAAAGCTGGCGGATTTGCCTTTGATGAAGTATGTTTCCCTGGATACGCAATGGCCGGTTGCCCGTTGGACGAGAAATCGAAGCGACGGGTAGCACAAGTAGTAATCGGCGTGTTCCTACATCCGTTCACTTTGGTAGATGGGCTGAGTGACGACCACACAGAGGAGGATAGTGTTGTCAAACTGGCTCCCAACGAAGAAGACAGAGCAAATGGATGTTTCGGATCCCCCGGTTTGGGAGATGTTTCAAATGCAATAGGATTACAATCAAAAGACTGGCCGCTGTGACTGGAACTTACAGATTCCTGAGTTGAAGCTTGCCGGATACTCGAAGGGGATGGGGAAGAACTTTGTTGAGATTCACAGTCTTCGCCAACGAAATTTGAAAAATTATCCAAGTATTGGCTAAGACTGCCAAACCCTTTCATTCGACCCAACGTTGAGTCAATCTGAGACAAATGAGAAGTAAAGTCTTTCAGAGTCCGATCCATTTTCGATAGACTCGCATCCATGCTTTGCTTTTTACGTAACAAATCAGGAGACTTGTTCAAATCAGTGTTGCACCGGTTCGTATCCCCAGAATCATGAACACATTCTGGAACGACTGGTGGTGCCAAGTTCATAGCAGTTTGTTCCGCGGGTTGAGCACTTGAACATACCCGATTAGAACTCGGATGTGCAGTTGAATATTCCCGTTCAGCAGCACGGACAACTGAGTGCCGTATTCCTGTACGACTGGGTGAACAACGCGACTTGGAACGATACCACGCATCCCGCTCACTCATTTTCGTTTGAACCGGAGTGGTCCCCGCCAATTGTGCGCTCTCTTTACGATGTGTAAGTCGTGCGTAAGGTGGTAGATTGAAATTAGACACCAACGTCGGTGACGATCGATTCTCATCGGCTGTGACAGATGCACGATTTCGGTAGGACCAATTAGCAAACGAGTTGGTACACACTGTGTTTGTTTGCACGTGATTGGTGCAATGTGCTCGCTGCTCGGTCAAAAGTGTGACAGTCGGCTGGACTTTGTATTCTGAAGACCGTTCTCGCTCTGTAATAGTCATGCCGAATAATGCTGTCCGAGCACAAGCACAATTTACATACTTCGTGCAGCTGCACGGACAAGAATGTGTTGCGTTAGTGCATCTAAAATGTGGTGTGCTGTCGGTATGCGACGTAACCAGGGGTTCAGATGACGAGCATGCGTCTAACGGAGATCCTCGGGTGTGTAAAACAGGCGAACTGGTCGGTGAAGAAGTTAGAACAAGTTCATTCATTTGTAAGGAATAATGACCCGTCGGCGACAAACACATATCGTGATCAGTGGAGACCACAGAGACAGAGGGACGGACAAACAAAGAAGAATAGTCATCGCTACCCGAACGGTCGATAGTTAAAGACTCTGAGGTAGTTGGAGAATGACCGAAATCGATAAAAACATTACTTAAATGAGGGTGCATCAGCTGATCGTCTACTGCCTCGGACTGAAATGCGTGCAGCTTTGGGTCACATACGGGGGTAGTGGAATTAGACAGTGCTTCGGATGGGCAGTTGGTTGGCCAAGAGTCTGAAGCAAGCAAAGTACCCAAGAGAATCGGCTGCGCCAACACAGCTTGCTGACAGCTTCTTGCTGGCGAAGAAGCTAACAAATTATCTTCCGTATCTCTGAACGCGGTCGAACTGAGGAAGTCACGCCGCAATTTTTCTAATTTCTGGCGATGAGACGCGGCTTCGGAAGCAATTGAGTTGACTTCCACGTTCGTACTTATTGCATCGGACCAGTCATACACGACTGGTTCCTCCAAGTAGGTAGGCCGTCTTGAGAGACTGTTGGTTAACATAACAGGATTGTGAAGACAACAAAATGCAATTGAGTTTTGAATTATGACTAGTGAAGCACCACCGAAAGTTCGGCAAACATAGGTTCCGAACTATCTGTGAACCTACAGCATTGTAGATGACCAATACGAGATTGACTGAAAAGAAAAAAAATCAGATTGAAATCTCGTGGACATAGTGCTCAAACGAACCGATAGAGGACACAAAATACACCAATTCCTCGAAAAGAATTAGCATATTTCATTCGGCTTCAGACATGAAGGTTTTCGAGAAGTCAATACCTCGCTGAATTAAGACCCAGGTGAATATCACGGACTTCATTCAGTTTGTTCATTGTAGTTCAACTTCGGCCAGCAACATTTCGGTTAGTACAACTTATCCCATGTGGAAACCACATAAAACATCTCGAGTTGGTAGCGTGTATTTCAGATTGAACAGACGTAAAAAAGGGCGAAGAAATCGAAAAACCTGACATTCGACTCAGAGCCACCGATATTTTACACATCATACCATCATAGACAGCAATACATCAGTGGTTCACACCAATGCTTAACTGCCACACAACCATGAAGAAAAAGCAAACCCTATATAGAAAGAGAGAAGGAAAAAGAAGGGGACGGGAAAGGAGCTAACTACTGAAAATGACTACGTCCATATTCAAACATTCAGCATCAGGGTGCCTACACCTTGCAAACAAACAACCGAGCTGCAAGTGAGAGTAAGGCGTCATCAGCGAGACAGCTTCCTTACGGCTTTCACTGCCCCGCGTCATTAAATGCACTCACTTCTCAGACAAATCGGCCAAACAACGACAACACTCACGCCACTGAGCTCGATTAGCCGCCATCTCACCTACAGTCTCCAACCACCGACTGTGTGAGTCGCGAGGGCCACAGCCCGGGAGACGAACTCCATCTACAGTGGCCAAACCCTTCGTGATCGACTTCCTTTCCCTACGCCAGGTCATTATCTGTCCATCTCGCAAATTACACCAGTCAGTCGCAGTGTCAGCGAACAGTGCTCGGTGTGGAAGACGACTGGCTGGCGTCCTTAATACATGACCTAACCATCTAAGCCTGTGCAAACGTAGGGATTGAACAAAAGAACTCGTTTGACAATCACTAACAAACACCCGCTTCCTAACCTCCTCGTTACTTACACGCTGGTGCCACCCGATACGAGCGATTGAACGCAGACATCGGTGGTCAAA
>QNGE01001605.1:15254-89055 GCA_008508345.1 Paragonimus westermani
CTATTGCAACAGTAAGGCAGGAAGCCAGTACACACGTAGATCGAGAGAGGGGAACATGGAACGAACTCATAGCTCACCCACAAGATAACTCGTGATTAGTTAACCTACAAGTCAAGGAACACTCAAAAAAACATGGCATGTTGATTGCTCCGGCACGAAATTTGGTGCAAAGATGTGTACAAAGTGCGACTCCACCGCTCTGTTGATGGTTGTTGCTTTATCATAGCTTATTGGATGATCGGCTGGCGGTTGTGCGTGTATCATACCAGTGAGCTCTGACAAATGCACGTTGCGTGAACTTTCACGCGGATGTCTCGGTATGAGTGGCAGAAACAACAGACGGTCGATAGATGGAGAAGCTTGAGTAGAGAGGACAGGTGGACTGTGCCTACCCGAAATTTGGGTCAATGCGCAATAAACACGCATGCTTCGAGTGCGTGGACGCGCACTCGTGCTTTGTATCGGGCTTGCAACAGTTTCATGAGTGCATGCGACTTCTGGGTCATAGTGTGTACATGTTTTGTTCCTAAAGTGACGCCAGACTAATAACTCCCTATGTTTCTCCGTAAGCGACACCTGATTTGAAGGTTAAACATTCACTTACTGAGGACAAATGAAGAGGAAATACATTCAGGGACATACTCAATTTGGGGCGAAATTCTATTGTTTAATAGCCTAGTACAATAACAAAATCCCATGCTAAAGAGATATACACCATTATGTGAAATAGTTAAAAGACAACTTAACGGGCTTGGTTGCGTGGGGTTCGCAAGATGGGAAGCCAGCTCCTTTGTTAGTCCGGAAAATCAGAACCCCAGTTACATTCAACCACCCTATATATGTTGTATCCATCAAACGTCGCACCTTTCAAAGTGTCCCCACGTTTCGTTTGCACAATCCTACTGAACACAGTTATCTGTATACCGCAGCTCTAGTACATTCCAGCATGAAAACTAGCACATCCCAATTGTTTCTGTTTCCCGTCCCACAGGTGCCGAAATCCACACGGTGTACGAGTACGAATGAAAATAACATAATAAAAATACAGGTGCGAAACGCCCGGCCGATGTAGCAGTATAGAATTTTCAATCTATCTAATGTTTCAAAATAAAACAAAGTACGTATTACAACATTCTGGGCTTCTCCTACAAGATACGCGTGTCTGCACGCAAACCACATCACATTACATGGTCTCGAAAGTAAACAATTGCATTTGTATAAACGAGTTCCTGTTGCGAATCTTCCAGTGAAGTTACTATGTGTAACCTTGTCCAGTACTAGTCCGGATCCGCAGAACCGAAATAACAAATCTGGACAAACGCTGTTTTAATAGTACAAGACTCATGGTCGGTTGTTACTTGGGGGGTACGACGAAAACCACCAGAGGCCTAAAGAAAACGAAAGGTTTTGCCACTTTAAGGTCCACCGAGCGTTTTAAAGTGAAACTTTGTTGGAATGCTGACGTTCTATTATAATCGTAACAATCACATCGTAGACAGAAATATATTAGTGGTTCACACTGACGCGTAACGACCACACAACCATGAAGAGGGAAAAACCAAACCCTGTGCAGGAAGAGGGTAAAAACAAGGTGATGGGAAGAAACCTGAATGACAAAAACAGGTACGACTATGTTTAAACATTCATCATCAAGGTGCCTACACTGTGCAAACAAACAACCGAGCTGTAAGTGAAAGTAAGGCGTCATCAGCAAGACAGCATCCTTACGGCTTTCATTACCCCCAAATCACTTCGAGGACAACTCCGCGAAACAACCACAATACTCATGCCACTGAGCTCGACTAGCCGCCACCTCGTTTAAAGCCTTCAACCACCGACTCTGGGAGTCCCGAGAGCATCAGACGGAAAGGTGAACTCTAACAACAGTGACCAACCCCTTCGTGGGCGATTTCGTTTGTCCACACCAGGTGATCTGCCCACCTCGAACCTTCTGCCACTTGGCCGCAGCGTCGGGAAAAAGTGCGCCGTGTAGCAGACGACTAGCTGGCATCTTTAATACATAACCTAACCACCTACCTGTGAGCAAATGTGAGAAGTGAACAAAGCAACTCGCTTGACAGTCACTAACAAATACCCACTTCCTAACCTCTACCTTGCTTACTCACTGGTGCCACCCGATACGAACGGTCGAACGCAGACATCGGTGGTCGAATACCTGAAGAGGGCTCACGTTCTCTACATTGAACGGCCAAGTTCGCAGCCGCAAAGTAACACAAACATCACAGTCGCCATTTATACGCGACCCCATTAATCCAACTATCGCCACAGGTGCCTCAATTTTTCGAACATCGCCCTAGCCCAAGAGGTACGCGCTTCCATTCCATTCCATACACCTCCACCACTACCGTGGATACAGCTTCCCGAGCACACGATTCGGTCAACAACCTCCATCGCTTCATTGTCTAACATTAAGTCTACGTAATCACAGTAACCTCACAGGCACACTGTATTTTGAGGATGCAAAGCGCATTCCGAAGTACTTAGCAGAACGCAGAATAGCATCTATCCCGGGATGTGCTGCCTGAAAGTTGTCAAACAACAACATCTTCACAACACCATGATCAACACCAACCAGTCTCTCATCAGATTGGAGGCCGATGCCGGCATCTTGTGAGTGCTAGAGGCAATCCTCCATTATTTTTTCTATCACAAAGTTAAACAAAAATGGTGAAACGGGACAACCTTGACGCACGCCGCTCTCGGTACCCGCACTGTCAGACAGCTCACCGTAAACCCTAACCTGACCTGAAGTATGGGGATGAACCGNTCAGACAGCTCACCGTAAACCCTAACCTGACCTGAAGTATGGAGATGAACCGTTCACGGTGCGTTCACGTCCTCGGTCGGCATATCCCTGCGTCTAAGCGACTCCAAAAGTGTAGATCGATCTACCGAATCGTACGCACATTTGTGGTCGAGAAATACGGCAGTTGCTGACCGGCGGTACACATGACGCTGATCCAGAATCTGACGAAGAGTAAGAGTGTGATCTATACATCATCGCCCACGCCAAAACCCTGTCTGTTCTCCTCTAATGTTTACCTCCCGAACTACAGTCAGTCGACCAAGTATTATGGATGCCAGAACCCTAGAAATGACTGGGATAAAACTGACTGCCTGTGGTTTTCGCAAGAGCCTCTGATGACGTTCTTAAATATAGGAAATATCGTAGAGTGACCACAGCACGGACGGACGGCCTCCGTCGTTCACACAAGTTGAAGCAACCGACTCAAAGCCTCTACTAACGCCTCCCACCTTCGTTAAAATGTCACCACACCAGATCACTTGGGCAGTGACCCTGCGAACCTTGAGAGCCGAAATGCAACTGCGCACCTCAGCCTCAATGAGTGGTTCCAAATCCACCAACCAGCNTTGCTCTAGGTTCGCAGGATTGCATTCTTGCATGATTTTCGGCTATTCGAAAGACACTGGTTATCGACCGGGCATGCCTGTAAAGAGCAATCGTTTGTTCTGCTCCAGCTGGTTGGCAGTGCATGTCGGTGGCGGCTGGCGCTTTGTGAACGTCGACTGGGCGATGCGCACTTCTAGGCAAAATGAAAGTGCGTTTTCCATTCGTGTTAACTTCGTTCTCGGGATATACCCGCGAATTTATACGTCCCTTATCCTGCCTACGCTACAGGTTTTTTTCTCAGTCTTTTTTGGTTTGTGAGATTGTGCATTCCAAATTGAGTACCACACACATTCGGTCGTGCCTGATGTGAAATTCATAGTGATAGTTTTCACACTCACAAGGACCGGTGTACAAATTCAGGTCCGCACAGGGATGTGCGCTACGAATGAGCCTCAGCAGAAACAAAGCCCATGTCAAGTGCTTCATTACAAAGTTGAATGTGATAGCTGTGCTCAAGTGCTTATAGCTCTCTGCCCGTGTCTGTAGTAGTTCTGTTAGCGCTAAAGTGAAATACCAGATGGTGCATTTTTCCCCCGTAACTAAATTAAGGTCTGTCTTCTCTGGCAGGTAGGTAAGCATACAAAGTGTGGATTTTTGAAGCATTAGTTATACAACTCTTTCTACCAAACACCTGACCGTTGGGAGAAACGCATTGAATAAGAGGTAGTGCCACACACTGTATATTCCACGTTACATCCAAATCATCTTGAAGGGTATTCATTTGTCAAACACGACTTCAAAAGCGTGTCTGTCCGTAATTATCGGTTGTAGACAGACCATAGTTAACCACCTATTCGTTCTAGGATAAATATTTTAAGTGGCTTATCGACGAACTGAGACGCATTAGACTTGTTTTGGGTTCGGTTGGATTTACCTGTAGTAAAAATCCACCATCAGATTGTAGTTCAAAGTGTTTGTGAGACCATGGTGTTGTTCACCACTCGTGTGATCTCATACTTTGATCCGACTATATCTGAATGTTCGTCGACAGTCGCTAGAACTGAGTACTGTACCAGCTAGAAGGTGGCCACAGTGAAGTCTGACTTATCGAACTGTTGCTCTCAACGCAAGATCACATCAGAAGTGTCCACTTTGTAATATCGAATTCCTGAAAGAAAGACAAAAACGGAACATAACTGTATTTGGACCACAGAAGTGACGCACGGTATCACAGTACGTTAATAAACCAAGAGCGCGAGTCGTCATCATCATCAGTATGTAATGACCGGTACGGTAAACGCTCAGCTGACATACGGAGCACGTGACCCAACCGTCGCAAGCTGTGCAACGTAATTAGTTGACCAGTTGATCGCACATCCCGAGCGTTCCGGAATACGCGTCGGCGAACTGCCACATTGCTCACGCGATCAGTCCACTTAATGTGGACCAAGTGGCGGAGACAACGATGGTCAAACACAGCAAGCCTTTTGATATCCTCCTTGTGAACAGGTCACGTTTCCTAGAGCTCGAGTAATGGAACACAATCCTTTCTGCGTTGACTTACTAAAATTCAGGAGAATGATGACTCTTAAATGAGATATATTTTCCGCTCCGTCCGAGAGTGAAGTATGGATGTGCAGCTGCTGTATTTATAGGTTTTATGCCACGTCAGAACTAATCAGGTGTG
Organism: Paragonimus westermani; assembly: GCA_008508345.1. Classification (NCBI taxonomy): domain Eukaryota; kingdom Metazoa; phylum Platyhelminthes; class Trematoda; order Plagiorchiida; family Troglotrematidae; genus Paragonimus; species Paragonimus westermani. The sequence goes on from QNGE01001605.1 coordinate 20,315, forward strand.
TGCAACAAAAAGACGGTCTTTTAAAAGTGGTAAAAGTGAAGGCTGCTGTGAAATATAGGGTGGTATTCAGTTTAAGAGTTTCCTTCGAAGATATGCACACTTTCCGAACGCCGATTTCTCGTACAACACTTTTGACGTCCTCATTTTTGAATAGTAGCACTAGATAAACAAATTTTTGTAAGGCTTTCTGGTTAGTGTTTCTTTATCCATTACGTTCTTTTTGACTAGATCTATGTAGCAATTTTCTATGAATAATTTTTAAAAAAGTATTTATTCTTCATGTATATTGTTTTTATTGCATATCTTTACTGTCCTCTGTTGGGTAGCTGCTGGATTTCTTTTGTAACCTGGTGGTGCTAAAGCACACTAGTATATATTGACTAGCCTATATTTTTTTGTTTGCGTATTCTGCATTGTAATCACCACTGTGAGCCACATGACATGCGGCACCTAAAAGTCAACGGACTTGCACGATTCATTCGTGTACGTGTTGTCCTCTAAGAGGCCGTTTTTTCTTTCAACTTCTCCCATTCACCAGCTTCTGCTTTCACGCACTCTTCGTTCAGTACTCTTGAATTCTATCTTCATAGGCATCAATCCCACGGTTGATTTGGTGGATCTCAATTCCAGCAACGACAAACCCACTATTAAAGAGGCTGGACAACGGTTTTGTGACGAGTTCTATTTTCTGACCGATCCGGAACAACACATTTTCGAGCACTTTCCTGAACACAAAATGTGGCAGTTGTTATCAAAACCAATCGGTATGGATCGATTTGTGCGTCTGCCACTGCTGAAATCAGCATTTTTCAACGCAAATCTGTCGCTGAAAAAAAACTATGGAGATTGCCTTGTAACCTCTAATGGTCAAGTAAGTGTTACGCGATCATCTTGTTTGAAACGGGTTAGTTTCCCGGAGTTTCTGCCTCAAAAACCATGATATTTTGTTTGCATGTATATATTGTTGATGAGATCCCGAAGTTTGTTAGCGTTTGATTCATTTAGCTGAGTCTGCACAGTTATTACACTTGTCCCTCTTCGTCACTGTGGTAACTCATTGTATTTAGTTCTATCATCCATCATTTGGTTTACATTTACGCATATCTCGATCCGGAATTTCCGATTGCACTTTTACTCCCCGGGCTTTTTTATTTCTCACCTTCTGATCACAATCTCTCATCATGTAACAGTTGATCCGTGTTTATTGAGAGTTTCGTGCCAGGCTTAATAGTGACAGACGTATTCTGTTCTCGTGCCAGTGCGTTTACGTTTTTCTTGATTTGTCACTATTGGCTACGCTTTCTGTTAGTATGCTCTTCTCCATTTTACATTGATTCTATCGTATTATTTCATGAGAGCGATCCCTCAAATCGACATTCTGGTTAGGAGGGATCGAACCGGCAACCTTCAATCAAAGGTCTTTTCTGCCCGGTCGCCGGTCTTATAAAGACCGCCTGCGATGGATAGATGTGATTTGTTGGACTAGTAAGGCAAAGGATTACCCACTCACCCCACTAAGATTAAATATACACTGTGGTTTCAGACGAATTGTAGGTGAACGCCGTGAGATGCTACAATTCATATTTCGTGTTGTTATGACCGTGTTCACTGCATCATAACAACCTGACGGGAATTGTGTCCATCCACACTGATGGATTGTGAACAAGTTACCATATTTTCTTCCCGATAATGTGATGTAGTGTGCGAATGAAATATCCTTGCTTATGAATTCTAACATTGTAGTGCCCGTCTTTGTAATGATTGTTCGATGTATTCACCACTTCGTAACATTCTTACGCTTATTTACCCGCTTCTTCGCTTTCCGAAGGTGACCCTCAAGTTGTTGATGCCACAGTTCGTTGGCATTTCGTGCAGTCTTGAAAATAGCGCTGATCACAGCATTCTTCATGGACTATGTTTGGTTGAAGTGCTGGCCGAGACAGATGAAGTCCGAATTCAAGTTGCACCCTCGCAACCCGGCAAATATTATTTGCACTGTTTCGTTGCTCCTGACTGGCGTCAGGAGCATGACCGCGAATTGGCATGCGCGTTTCAGGTCAGTTAGACGTTTGGTTGACTGTCTGTTTGTTTGCCAGTTGCGGTTTAGATCTTCGACCAGTGCAATTCGTTTCATCGTTATTGTTCGCGAGTGCAGTGTATGCTTGCCTGGCGTCCAAACTTGGACAACCTGTGAACCCTGGTGCTGTTTCGAAGGGTTTTCACCAAAGCTGCCTCAAGATCAGATCTTATTTCCACGAAGATAATTTTTCTGACGGTCATGCTTTTCTTCTGGGTGTTGTCGGTATCTTGTCCATTTTTGACGTATGGTGAAGTGAACGCCGGCCACCTTTGGGAGCGTCTTAGATAATTTCAAAAATAGCGCTACTCTTGTTCCTATTTCAGCCCTGTGGAGTCGTGCAACATGGAGCAAAAACGATAATTCTGCCTTAAACTGCGTTGTTGCCGTTTTCGCTTGTTTTCGTCAGTGTTACAACGTGTTTTTTCACACTAGTTCATCTTAATGCACGGCCGAGCTGTACTCTTTCCTAACCTGACTTGCTATCACTTGTCGATGCTTCTATGTCTCGATAATTTCGGTTTTTCGTCCTCTTCTGCTCCGTTGACGAAGGCGATCACTGAATTCTTGTATTAAGTGATTAACAAGCAAGTAGACAATCATTTTTGCATACACCTAAACTATGTTTCGAGTTGACAACAGCAGCGAAAGCATAGTTTTCAGGCACATCTTCCTCAGCCAGCAGAAAAACTCACAATTCTTCAGTCACAGGCAAAGTACTAAAGCGTTCTGGGCATCTAGAGACAAAACTGCCTAACAGATTTCTTCAGATAGATGCATCTAGAGTTATCATGGTTATATCGAACATCCCGTCTCAAGCATCTCACACATCGTGCTCACTGGATTCATCCTTATCGATACGTACTTCAATTTCACAGCCTGGGTACTGCCTTTTTCTGGTCGTTGTGGACGGGACCACGTAGTCGGTAACAAAAAGACTATTTTAGCATCTTCGAAACGTTCATGTGGATGGCCGTACGATTGTCTGACAGTTCCGCCCTCGCGATACTTTTGATGGTAAGACATTTTAGCCAAGTGGTGAAAATGTTCATCATCTGTCTTACGATTGATCGTGTAGTCAACAAAACAAATACTATACACTGTTCGTCTCAGATAACACCAAACCTTCTAATATGTCGCACCCCTTAAACAATCAAAGTGCACCACATTTGAGGATGTGCTACTTTTGCTGCTAAATTCTATTGGGACCATTTATAATGATGTATTTTTTAATCAATATTAGGTTAGTAATTCTAACCAACCATGGCTAATCACACTAGTAATTCCATACTGCATCGGCCGTCTCGCAGTATAAACTGGGTCGCCTTATCTGCTGCATACAGCAGGGTGAATAGGCGAAAACATACTACTGCTGACCTCCTCGTCCCCCTGTCCTATCAAATTTAACTCTCACGTCTCTGCCAACCCGCATTTATGATAACTACTTTCCAGTTCCCACAACGGATGTAATTGCCAGTAAGTCCCATCTCTTACAATTCAACCTCAGACCTCCCTCGTCCCTTGCTCGAACCTAGAATGCGAATTGATATAGGTGTCTTCAACGTTCGCACGCTAAAACAGATAGGTCGTCAGGACGCTCTCGCACGAACGTTAGACTCGTTGAATTTCGATGTCTGCTGCATTTCGGAGACTGGAATCCAGGACAGTAGTCAGCGTGTGGAACGAAGAGCAGCCACAGCGTCTGCTTGATACTGGTTATACACTTTTTGTGACTACATGGCCGCCGCTATTGATCGGGCTGGAGTAGGTCTAGTCCTCGGCACGATGGGCGCAACCGCATTAGTAGATTGGATTGTTGTTAGCAGTAGGCTTTGTGCCATCTGTTTTGCAGGTTCAATTAAGGGCAGCTCTAGACGCAAAACTTTTCGAAACCTTTTCAATTTGTCTCCTTACGCCCCAACTGACTGCAGTGCCGTGGGCGTCAAGGATGCCATTCACGCGCATCTGGCTGCTCTCCTTCGTTCGACGCATGGTTCTGACGTACTCGTTCTGGCGGGAGATACGAATGCCCAGGTCAGTCAGCTTAGTGAGGTCGAATCTCATCTAGATGACATGTTTGTGATAGGGTCAGGTCGATCAGATAATGACGGGCGGTTGTTACGGTTGTGCGCTGAGCATAAGTTGGTTATAGCCATCACTAGTTTGAGACATCACGTACGTCATTGTTATAATTGGCGCCCTTCTTCTCCGAATCAGGCCTTGCCTCAGTGGACCACGTGTTGTTAGTTATGGGTGGCGGGGTTCCATTCAGGACTGTCGTTCTTATTGGAGCACGTACTTGGATTGGGACCATGCATTAGTACGCTGCCGTCTCGTTCTTACTTTTGCTAGACAACGATCCCAACGACAGCAACGACTGACTGTTGAGAAACTGGCTAATCCGTGGATAAAGCATGAGTCGCAAACCAGCTTAGAATTCAGGCTTAGTAGTTCTCACTCCGAAGATCCTACTAGCTGCTGGATCCATATCTTACGGGCCATTGATGAAGCAGGTACATTAGCAGGCTGCACGGGGTTACATGGGTTGAACATCCGTTGGATCTCGGAGAAATCGCTGGAAATTTTAGGAGCCAGATGGAACATCCCTGGTGGCAGTTCACAAAAAATGTTTAGGGGAGGCATCCGTATGAATGTGCTACGTAGCCTAAAGGCTGATTTTGATGTCTGGTTAATGGAAAAGTTGGGGACTTGTAAACCGCTTTTGTTTCAGGGAACACGGGCACATTGTTCAAGCTTATCTGTGCTACTGGTGCCACTTGATCGTCTGTCAGTGGCGTAATCCGCGAGACAGATGGCACACCCATCTATAGTAAGTCTAGAATGTTAGGGCGGTGGGTGGAACGCTTTGACGGTCAATTTAGTTTGCCTCCTGCTTCCACTGTGTTGCCGCCACAAACTTGTAGTGCGATACGCTGGTTGGTGGATTTGGAACCACTCATTGAGGCTGAGGTGCGCAGTTGCATTTCGGCTCTCAAGGTTCGCAGGGTCACTGCCCAAGTGATCTGGTGTGGTGACATTTTAACGAAGGTGGGAGGCGTTAGTAGAGGCTTTGAGTCGGTTGCTTCAACTTGTGTGAACGACGGAGGCCGTCCGTCCGTGCTGTGGTCACTCTACGATATTTCCTATATTTAAGAACGTCATCAGAGGCTCTTGCGAAAACCACAGGCAGTCAGTTTTATCCCAGTCATTTCTAGGGTTCTGGCATCCATAATACTTGGTCGACTGACTGTAGTTCGGGAGGTAGACATTAGAGGAGAACAGACAGGGTTTTGGCGTGGGCGACGATGTATAGATCACATTCTTACTCTTCGTCAGATTCTGGATCAGTGTCATGTGTACCGCCGGTCAGCAATTGCCGTATTTCTCGACCACAAAGGTGCGTTCGATTCGGTGGATCGATCCACACTTTTGGAGTCGCTTAGATGCAGGGATGTACCGACCGAGGACGTAAACGCACCATGGACGGTTCATCCCCATACTTCAGGTCAGGTTAGGGTTTACGGTGAGCTGTCTGACAGTGCGGGTACCGAGAGCGGCGTGCGTCAAGGTTGTCCCGTTTCACCATTTTTGTTTAACTTTGTGATAGAAAAAATAATGGAGGATTGCCTCTAGCACTCACAAGATGCCGGCATCGGCCTCCAATCTGATGAGAGACTGGTTGGTGTTGATCATGGTGTTGTGAAGATGTTGTTGTTTGACAACTTTCAGGCAGCACATCCCGGGATAGATGCTATTCTGCGTTCTGCTAAGTACTTCGGAATGCGCTTTGCATCCTCAAAATACAGTGTGCCTGTGAGGTTACTGTGATTACGTAGACTTAATGTTAGACAATGAAGCGATGGAGGTTGTTGACCGAATCGTGTGCTCGGGAAGCTGTATCCACGGTAGTGGTGGAGGTGTATGGAATGGAATGGAAGCGCGTACCTCTTGGGCTAGGGCGATGTTCGAAAAATTGAGGCACCTGTGGCGATAGTTGGATTAATGGGGTCGCGTATAAATGGCGACTGTGATGTTTGTGTTACTTTGCGGCTGCGAACTTGGCCGTTCAATGTAGAGAACGTGAGCCCTCTTCAGGTATTCGACCACCGATGTCTGCGTTCGACCGTTCGTATCGGGTGGCACCAGTGAGTAAGCAAGGTAGAGGTTAGGAAGTGGGTATTTGTTAGTGACTGTCAAGCGAGTTGCTTTGTTCACTTCTCACATTTGCTCACAGGTAGGTGGTTAGGTTATGTATTAAAGATGCCAGCTAGTCGTCTGCTACACGGCGCACTTTTTCCCGACGCTGCGGCCAAGTGGCAGAAGGTTCGAGGTGGGCAGATCACCTGGTGTGGACAAACGAAATCGCCCACGAAGGGGTTGGTCACTGTTGTTAGAGTTCACCTTTCCGTCTGATGCTCTCGGGACTCCCAGAGTCGGTGGTTGAAGGCTTTAAACGAGGTGGCGGCTAGTCGAGCTCAGTGGCATGAGTATTGTGGTTGTTTCGCGGAGTTGTCCTCGAAGTGATTTGGGGGTAATGAAAGCCGTAAGGATGCTGTCTTGCTGATGACGCCTTACTTTCACTTACAGCTCGGTTGTTTGTTTGCACAGTGTAGGCACCTTGATGATGAATGTTTAAACATAGTCGTACCTGTTTTTGTCATTCAGGTTTCTTCCCATCACCTTGTTTTTACCCTCTTCCTGCACAGGGTTTGGTTTTTCCCTCTTCATGGTTGTGTGGTCGTTACGCGTCAGTGTGAACCACTAATATATTTCTGTCTACGATGTGATTGTTACGATTATAATAGAACGTCAGCATTCCAACAAAGTTTCACTTTAAAACGCTCGGTGGACCTTAAAGTGGCAAAACCTTTCGTTTTCTTTAGGCCTCTGGTGGTTTTCGTCGTACCCCCCAAGTAACAACCGACCATGAGTCTTGTACTATTAAAACAGCGTTTGTCCAGATTTGTTATTTCGGTTCTGCGGATCCGGACTAGTACTGGACAAGGTTACACATAGTAACTTCACTGGAAGATTCGCAACAGGAACTCGTTTATACAAATGCAATTGTTTACTTTCGAGACCATGTAATGTGATGTGGTTTGCGTGCAGACACGCGTATCTTGTAGGAGAAGCCCAGAATGTTGTAATACGTACTTTGTTTTATTTTGAAACATTAGATAGATTGAAAATTCTATACTGCTACATCGGCCGGGCGTTTCGCACCTGTATTTTTATTATGTTATTTTCATTCGTACTCGTACACCGTGTGGATTTCGGCACCTGTGGGACGGGAAACAGAAACAATTGGGATGTGCTAGTTTTCATGCTGGAATGTACTAGAGCTGCGGTATACAGATAACTGTGTTCAGTAGGATTGTGCAAACGAAACGTGGGGACACTTTGAAAGGTGCGACGTTTGATGGATACAACATATATAGGGTGGTTGAATGTAACTGGGGTTCTGATTTTCCGGACTAACAAAGGAGCTGGCTTCCCATCTTGCGAACCCCACGCAACCAAGCCCGTTAAGTTGTCTTTTAACTATTTCACATAATGGTGTATATCTCTTTAGCATGGGATTTTGTTATTGTACTAGGCTATTAAACAATAGAATTTCGCCCCAAATTGAGTATGTCCCTGAATGTATTTCCTCTTCATTTGTCCTCAGTAAGTGAATGTTTAACCTTCAAATCAGGTGTCGCTTACGGAGAAACATAGGGAGTTATTAGTCTGGCGTCACTTTAGGAACAAAACATGTACACACTATGACCCAGAAGTCGCATGCACTCATGAAACTGTTGCAAGCCCGATACAAAGCACGAGTGCGCGTCCACGCACTCGAAGCATGCGTGTTTATTGCGCATTGACCCAAATTTCGGGTAGGCACAGTCCACCTGTCCTCTCTACTCAAGCTTCTCCATCTATCGACCGTCTGTTGTTTCTGCCACTCATACCGAGACATCCGCGTGAAAGTTCACGCAACGTGCATTTGTCAGAGCTCACTGGTATGATACACGCACAACCGCCAGCCGATCATCCAATAAGCTATGATAAAGCAACAACCATCAACAGAGCGGTGGAGTCGCACTTTGTACACATCTTTGCACCAAATTTCGTGCCGGAGCAATCAACATGCCATGTTTTTTTGAGTGTTCCTTGACTTGTAGGTTAACTAATCACGAGTTATCTTGTGGGTGAGCTATGAGTTCGTTCCATGTTCCCCTCTCTCGATCTACGTGTGTACTGGCTTCCTGCCTTACTGTTGCAATAGTTATTAGGATGAGTAGATTTCGGGCACTGAGGATCCTCGGATTTTGATGGTCAGACTTTCGTACTGAATAGATGAATTATCCTTGCGGTTTTGCCGATACAACGATGACACTCCACAGGACAAATGTTTTCCTGATCATTTACACAACCTGTGATGAACCTGTGTCCGTCATGAAGATTAGCAGTATGGTGATCAGTATAATCCAGGCTCGGATGAATTAACACTGTCATTACACATCGCGAGTAAGTTTTCACTGAGAGCTTTTTGACCATTCATGATCGATAACATAGATTCACCGCCTATCCAAACTCGGGCACGTTAGGAGATCTAGTGACGGACCAATCTAGATTTCACGTTACGATACCACGTCAGGATTGGGCGGAAAGCCTCAAAGTTATACTTCCCATTAGTTGCCAAGTTCCTTGTTATCTATTGCACCAATCAGCTTGGGGATTGAGTTTGCAGGTGCCAATATGATCAGACAATGACAGATTGTGATTTCTTCAACGCTGCTGTACACCTATAACTTCGCTTTCTTTTGTTACGAATAAAAATTGGTTATAGCAAGCAGTACGAGGTCTTATTACTTTCCTAGGACCATTCGTAGTATTAATCCGGATGGCGTCTTGACTGACGGTTCCATTAGAATGTGGAGCTACTCCCAGATCCCTGACACCGCTTCAGTTTGCGACGTTTAGCGTGTTGAGGTAGAATCCCTCGATTGTTTTTTGTTTCAGTCTATACCTTACAAAGTTTGCAATGTGCAATTTACCATTGCTCGAAATCGATCGTGCTTTGCTGACGTGACCTTTTCTGAATGGTCGTTTCTTCATCTCTGGTGGTTTCCTGCGATCGACGATCTCACCGGTGAAACCTGCACAACATTTATGAACCCTTTTTTATTTCCGTATCTTTTCTCGCATGTTACTACATTGTTGCCTGTATGTATGTTGCCTTGTATGAATTTGGGACGTGCTCGGTTGAGCTTTCAGTTGACTGTCAGGTTAACATCGCTCCCAAAGTCAGCTGTCCCTGAAGCTGGGTATAGGCATTATCGGACATCGACTTTCGTTAACGTTTATCCGTCCAGCATAAGGAACTAACTTCCAGTCAGTTTTTATTTTACTTATTCCATCTATATATATCTTTTTTGTATATCTTAACTTGTCCAGATTCACTGTTCGGAGCATAACTACTCTCGGCTGGTTGTCATGGGACGTTTGCCTGAGGTCGGTTTTCTTGGGCCAACCCCGGCTGCTCGCACGTTGGGTGTGGTCATGCACACAACAAACCGAAGTGGTCGATCATTTTTGGTTCACACCAGCACTGATCCACTGCGTATTCCGTTTGTGATTGCGCCCGGCTTGAAAGTGCGTTGTACATGTGTGTCTTCCAGTTTAATAGGTGATTTCTGTTTTTGAAATTGCTTACAGTCTCCGTTCTGTTCATTTAAAATTGGATCTGTTTTGTGCTGTACAAGTTTTGTAAAATAGACAATCAATGACTGAATGATACGTGAGTGTGAGCTGTTGTTCCGACTTACACCGCACACTAATTATGATTGTGAAGAAGCATCAGAACTTAACTCAGTCGGCGCTGGCGGAATATTTGGCAGGAAGTGGAAGCTGGCTAGGACTCGGATTAAAGTTAGTATGGGGTGGACTAAACGTGGAGGGGAAATGAGGTTTGTTAAGGTATTACTTGTTTCTATTGGACTAAAGTTCATTCAATTACATTCCAGTCGGGGGACATGGTTACCTACCCGATATTCCGTCATGCATATGGTTCCCGTTACAGTATACGAATTAACATAGCTTTGGGTTTGCACAGTACCTAGAGGAATTCACAGACATAGTGTTGTACGCTCTAAATGCTTGGTTCCTCACAATCCGGTTGCACGCGTCGACGAAGAGTGTCAGCATATAAATGCCAAGGCCTATCACAACGTAGGTTTTGATCAAGCTCGAGTGATTCACAAGGGTCTAACTTCCTGTGCGGAGCGGTGCTGTGCTGAAGCTGTCACCATTTACACACAGCACGCCTGTGTTAATCGCAATGATAGCAAACCCGTCTGCAGTGTGGCGTGGGTGGATAAACAGCACCAGACACGAACGCGTCTACCTCTGTCTCACCCCACTTAGTGGGCAAAGCATTAGACCAATCCGGTCAGATGCAGCACAAATTGACCTAACCACGGCAAATCCCATGTGACCTCTGTCCCTCTGTCAATGTGATTTTGATTACAACACTCCTGAGCAAGGCCACCCGAGGTGGTTGAAACGTAGAGTATTACAACTTGCTTGTAACGTTGTGTTATTCCCAATCTGTTTCTCAATGCCAAAGCTCATGTTTATTCTCTTAATGTATGTGTGATTTCGCATGCAACCAGTGCAACTACAGGAACGATTGAAATCTTAGAGACCTGTGGAGGTCGAGGTTTGTAAATGAATTGATCGAAAATACCTCTTTGTTTAAATGCATCAATTTAGGCGCAGGTTATCTGTTAGTGAATAACTCATGCGCCACTTTTTATTGTTTGTGCTGTCAAACGTTGTGTGCAAACGGGCTAAAAATCTTTTGTTTCATTGTGCGCCTAGGTGACTCTCATGAATTGCATTTGTTTTCACTAACCCTTCGAAGAAGTGCTAAACCGAGCACACACTATCGCTTGTGAATATGACAGTCAATGCCAACACTCTTGTCTTTGGTAGTGTTTTTGAATTCCCCTTCGTGGGTTGGTCCAGTTGGGCTGGCAGCATGGTACGGCATTAAGTTATATTCCCATCGATAAGCCTATACGGCAGTGCGAACAGACTAAATAATGCTAAGTCATCCATCTAGTTATTCAGTTTGTTCCCACACTATTGCTTAAAGGTACGCAGTCTTCATATGTCATGCACACGAACTAGCTGTGTTTCGATGCTATGAAAATTGGGCTGTGCTTCTATGGGCGAGGTATACGCTGTCCTACATCCACAGATTAGTGTGCTGGCGCGGATGGACGGTAATAGTGGCGCCAGATTATCAGTCACAAGATCATGGACTGTAGCCGTGACTTTCCCTGTCCAACTATGAACAGCTTTGCGGTATCTGGTCCACATGTGTCCTTGTGTGTCACCTCGCGACGAATAAGTTGTGGTGTAACGTGGGCCACATACACAGTGTAGCGTTAATCTCGCATCAGGTCAGCGAAAATCAACAACTGTGAGTCAATTTTTGGCCATTCGACTACTGATTCAGAAAAAATTATATAACTATCCAGATAGTCAAGGGTTTTTGTCGCCTCCAACGTTGATAGGAAGCGCAACCACAAGATCCTGTCGGTCTCGTGGTAGCACTCTGCAGTTCGCAGACGGAAAATCGCTAATCTGTACTAGCACTAACGATTGCAGCAATGTTTTCAGCCTATGATAGGTATTGATGTTTCTCATTATTGTTGATAACCTTGTCGAACCTCACTTGTGATACTAGAGCACAGTAGTAATTCGCCGTATGCATTGACTGTGCACTAGACCTGACGGTGCAGTGCTTCGAGTACGTTGACACTTGTCAAGCATATGCGTGATACATTTCCAGATTACTGCCCTGTAGACTGATTCTCACATGTTGGCTTTTACGGTGTCAGGTATCTCAGATCTCTATTCAAGCGAGCTTCTTGCACTCCGGTTTCATTTCAGTTTGTTATCAGTCAAGTAATTTCTTCATATTTCTTACAGATATGCCATCAGCTGAAGTCATTCGATCGACCCGGCAACCAAATGGTCGATTGTGATAGCTATGCACTGCTACAAATGCGTCCCAGAAAGCTAACTAACAGTCTGCGCTCCACTCACAACAGCCCAAATGCCTACTACCATGTTCGTATGCCAGTCGAGGGTTTCTACTATTTGACCGTATACGCGACACCAAACACGGATGTGGAAGCCGATCATCTAGAATGTGTGTACCGCGTGCTCATCGATGTGCGTAAAACCCCAGCCCCTTCCACTGTAGTCGCCTTCCCAAGGCAAACGTTCTGGTGGGTTCAGTGCCGGTTGCATGAGCCTTTGTCACAACGTTTGCGAGTCAATCAAGTGTACACGTTCCGGTTAGACGCTCCTGTATGTGATTCAGTCGCTGTGGTGATAAACGAAACGGATTGGCACTTTTTGTCCAACACAAACAATCAGTTAGGCACATGGATCGGAAAAATCAACGTTGGCGAATTTTTGGGCCAGCTATCTGTGTTTGGCCGGTTTTGGAAGACCGTGGATGAATTTCATCCATCTGCAGACCTGTCAGACGAGGAGTCGGAAGCCTATGTGAAATTGTTGGATTATGTAATTGTTGAGTAAACGAGCCCAACTAGTGTTCAGCTTCTTTGTGGATTTTTTCAGCTGTGCAAATTTTACACATATCATTTATTGATTTTTTTTTAAATATCTCCTCTTTTTAATAGCTCCGATGCATTTTTGTTTGCAATCATTCTTGTCGCGACATCATCTATGTATAGGCCGTTTTGGCGCAAACTGTCACCCACCGGGACATATCATAACGTTTTTATACCACAAAGTTTATCAGCTTTCTAATCTACTTTCATCCGTGCTATCCTTGTTTGTTGTTATACATCGATTTTTTCTCTGAAACCATTAAAAATACTTTCGGTCTATTTTTTTAATACTTTTTGTTGGGGATTGTTCCGGTCATTCGGTCATTTGCTTGTGTGTATGCGTGTATGTCTGACTTTCCTTTATCATTAGACCCACGTCTATCAGAGATCATCGGTTGCTGCTTCCTACTTGAAAACTATTTGCATTTTTAGCATTTCCTTTCAATGTGCCACTCTGCAGGTTTCTACGCAATTGGTTACAAAATAAGCTCGTTTAAGTGTCGATATGATTTGCATCCTCCATAGATTGTAAGTCCGTGGATACTGTTGTGGAAAACTCCTCCTTCTCGTTTTATGATGGTCACCACGATCATTCTAATCTGTGTGCTGTGAGGGTGTTTCCGGAATACTTGTAATTCTATCCTCACGTTTTTGTTCCGTCAGCCTGTATATATTTTCTTCACAATGTTATACGATATTTACCCTCAAGCTGAAACTCCACCACCGATTTCATCCTTGCTCGAATGTAACAGGTAGAGATTATCTGTGTGGAGATCGAACTTACAGCTCTTCACATTATGAGTCGAAGTTGTGATTCACTTCAGTTTTTTAATTTCGTACTGATTAGCAGTATGTTGGGTTCACCAACTTTGAAGGAACTCAGTTTGGAGAAATCATGGCCTTGGTTAGACTGATACCTGCGGCGGGGATAGCATGCTTCTGTGCAGCCTGCACTCTGTCATCTGGGGCCATGCTGGTAGGTTTCACTGTCACGTTTCTTACTCATTTGCTCAGTCATATCCCGTTTTGTCAGGCTATACTGTCGTTTACTGTCCTCACTAGAAGCATGTTGGTTCAGCCATTTTCTGAAGATCGATGTCACCACTCGGATCTGGTGTTCTGGTCATGCGTTCTGTTACTTTGTACTATGTTCCCCAATAGTTGATCACTTTCCTCTGTTTACGGTGCACGGCTGCTAGCCGATGACAGTCGTTTTATATGTGATTGCATGGTACGATCACCCGCAGACTCTGTTTTGTTACTCAATCGGTGATGATCGATGAGAGTGCAAGTGAGGTTGTGTTCTCTGAAACCATCCAGTTTTTCTGACACCAATCCGATTTTATGACGAACCATGCCGTGTGTCTTTACAGTTCGTGACCACACACTTAGTGGTTAACACTACGGACAAGTATTTTGTGAGTCCAATGTCCACGAGTTAACAAGCTTTTCGATCTCAACGTCATTTTAAATTTATATCCATAGAAACCTGAGGCATCACCTAATCGCCAATTGTAATGCTTAGCTAGCATGGAAAGTTAGAAGAATGTAAGCCGCTTTTATCTCAAGTAGCAACAGCAGATTCCCCAAGTTTATCCGTACTGCTGGTCCCGGGCATCATTCTTCCAGTGAAGCTATCAGCAAGGCACACCAGGCATTTATCTATAGGTCCAGAAGAATATAGCACCAAGCGGAACATTTCGATCGTCAATTTAACCGACATCTTGCTTCTGCTATGTTACTACCGGAAAATTTGCAATTTAGTACACTGGTCAGTAGTTTTGGTACTATCCACCAATACTGAGGTTCGCTATTACACTTCATGTCGGGAACGCAAAAATGCTGCTGGCTCAGGTGACCTCTTGCCGGAGCTTTTCAAAGATGGCTGCACATTGGTCAAAGCATTGACTCAATTGTTGTGACTTACGTAGACGACAGAGAACATCCCTCTCAATTGTGGTCACTTGATACTGGTTCCCATGTTCAAGAAAAGTGTCCGGGCCAATTAGGGGAAGCATAGGGAAGTTGGTTTGATCCCTGTCATTACTGGTGTTCTGGTATCCATCATACATGGTCGACTCATTGCAACCCGAGACATCAGGGAAGATCAGGCTGGATTTCTACTGGGACAATGATGTACTGATCAGCTTTTCACTCTGTCAAATTCTGCGGTAGCGTCACATGCATTGCCATTTTTCTCGAGTCAGCTGACCAGTCTACACTTCTAAGGTCGTTTAGACCCATAAGCATACAGAACAAGTATGTGTACTTGCTATCGACGTCTGTTTCCCACAGTTGAGCTCAAGGTGATGTTTACACTGAGCTGTGTGACAATTCCAGAGCCAAGAGCAGCGTACATCGATGCTGTCAACTTTCACCAGTTTTGCTTAATTTTACCACAAATGAAGGATTGCCTCCAGCACTCACAAGATGCTCGCGTTGACTCTCTACCTGGTGACAGATCGATTGATTTTGATTATGCTTACGAAAAGGCGACAATTTCCAAACGGCACAGACGATGCTAGACACTATCTCATAGTCTGCTAAGCAATTCGGAATGCGTTTTGCGGCTTCAAAGTGCACAATGCTCCAATATTTTCACTATTACGTAGATATAATGTTGGATAATGAAGCTATGGGGGTTGTTGACCGATTTGTTTACTTGGGAATTTGCGTCAACGGCAATAGTGGTATTGGGAATGAGATAGAAGCTCACATCTCCAACGTCAGGGCGGTATTCGCTCATCTACGGCACCTGCGTTTGAGAGACCTCTTTATGAATCTTGACTGCCAGGTAAATAGGGCAACTACGTTGACTGTGCTACTGTACGGCTGGAACTTAACCGTCGTCTGGTTTTGATCGCCGCTGTCTGCATTCGATCACTTGCATAGGGTTTGACCTATGGAAAGTCTTCAGGGACGGTAGGAATAAAGTATTTGTTAGTGATCATTGTTAGTTCTTTAAGTTTGCACAGACTTAGATGGCTAGACCACGTAGAGT
Source organism: Paragonimus westermani (assembly GCA_008508345.1). Lineage (NCBI taxonomy): Eukaryota > Metazoa > Platyhelminthes > Trematoda > Plagiorchiida > Troglotrematidae > Paragonimus > Paragonimus westermani. The sequence goes on from QNGE01001605.1 coordinate 36,033, forward strand.
AAATGTCAGGTAGTTGACTGTCACACCGAGGACATCTATGGATGGTGCAGCCTACTGGCATAAAGTACAAGTTGGCAGATCATTGCTTGGCATGGAAGAAATGAAGTCGTTTACTCAGCGGCTGACCACTGTGTATGGGGTCCGCCTTTTGGCCTGAGGCCATCTCAACTTACAGGGTCGGTGGCTAGATATATAAGTGAATTGACGGTTGGTGGTGCCGTGGATGTTGTCGTTTTGTGGTCGGGTTGTCTTTGAAGTAAGTTCATTGACGCGGGGCAGTGAAAGCTGTAAGAAAACTGTCTTGCTAGTGATGACTTTCTTTCAATAATAGTTTGGTAATTTGTTTTCAAGCTAGGGAAACCTTGATACTAAAGGTTTGGATGCAAACTGGTTAATAGTTAGATCCCATCTCTCCTTTTTCTCTTCCCGACCAGGCCATGTTTTTCTTCCTTGTTGTGTTACCGTCAGACATCAGCGAGAGCTAGTTATGTATTGCTCTCTCTGGTGATGATGACAATGTTAGTGGGTTATACATCGGGATTGGAGTTTATCAGCGGTCATTCCGGTTTGCAAACGGACGACGCGAAGTCCATGTGACAACAGACAATTTGTGTATGTTGCATCCAGGTTACTGACTGGTCTTACTTTACATCGATTTACTAAATCCGGCAAGGGTCGCGAACAGCACAAAATTCCGATCTGATCTAATGTCCATTTACCACAATTTTACTCCGCGATGAGTCTTGAAATATGGGTTTTTCGCGGGTGGCCGTCAGTCGTATTCATTCTAAACAAAAGCTGCCTTTGATTGAGTTGTTCGTAATGTTCTCTGGGAACGAAGAACCTCAGCAGTACGTGGATCTGTCAGTATCGTTGCATATTCACTTTTGCAAGTTGGATAGGAGTTTATAGACAACCCTCCCCAATGCTCATCAGTTCCAGTGATGTTTATCGAGGCTGCCCGATCTTCTGGAAGGTACGGTCCTAAAATCTAGCTAGTTTAGTGTCCAGTTTCTTCCTGGCAGTAAATAGTTCAGCCAGGATTATGTGGATAACATTATCCTGCCTAATTCTTATTGCTGGTATGTAGGTCATGGTACACAAATTAAGTTACTTGGCCGGTCCATGTGGAATGCGCCTTCAAAGTTTAAATTAATGCTTCGGAACTGGAGTGTACTCTTTACCGCGTTCTTTACTGCAGTGAAATTGTAGACCGTTTCACATATATGGATGGCATTTTCTTCTCTGTCTGTAATTTCGGTGATCAAGTATCCTCGAGGATAGATAAGGTGCGTGTTGGTTTTTCCAACCTACGTCGTTTGTGGCGTCGAAAGGATGTTCATTTGTCGGTTAACCGAAAGATATATAATGCCTATGTGAGTTTTGCTCTATGATTCGGAAAGCTGTCTTGTCCATGACGAAGATATCAACAAACTTGCTGTTTGATCATCGCTGTCCCTACTAATTGGCCCACATCATGTGAGGTGACCGCCTGTGCAACGCGTCTTCAGGAACGCTGGGATACGGAATCAGTTGGTCAAGTAATCAGACTGTACACTCCATGATTTGTTTGATCACATACTTTACATACCAGCTGAGCGTTTTCGCGCGCTGGACAATATTTACTGAAAAGACTGGCAGTTGGATGAAACTGTGAGTTAACCGTACAATGACGGTCACGGAACATTCAAACCTTGACAGTACCGTTGAGGCAAGTGATCATCTACTGCGTGTTTGATTGAAGTCTATGTGCTCACTCAAGTCTCTGGTTAGAAACGCTGTACAATGTGGTAACATGACGCGGACGGCAGCATGCCTAGAATTGCTACATTTTAAGTTCCACTGCTTAGCCGTGCTTTTTCCTGTTTGGTACATTTTTATTCTAGATTATTCTACGTCACCGCTACATCACTGTTCGGCTGGATCCACAGTACCTTCCTATCGCGCTTGGCAGTTACGAATCCTAAAATAAGCACATTTATGTTTTGTGTGATTGCTCGTACGTTGTGATTTGTAGTTATTAAGCAAGGTTCCGGCTATCTTTGTGGGAAACGACCAAGAAATATTATATGTTGACTCTTCTTATGTAATTTTCGTCGAATGGTCTGTGCATTTATGCTAATCGCAGCTGGGGCTTAAAACCCGTAATACGGCTGGCGAACTGGGTCCTGCATCCAATATTTTCCTTGACTGGGTCTTCTGGACAGCGTACCTTTACTGGCCTTTACGCGCATGTGACCCTTTCGGTCACTTTCAGCAAGGTTGCTTAGCAAATGGTTGCCAGTTTGAAGCCTATGTGTAATCATGATATTGTAGCGAGAAGGCGTCCAACAAAGCACAATCTTTATTGTCCAAATCGCTAGTCACATGCAACACGCGCTCTCTCGTTTATGAGTCGTAATTCCAACCCGCAGCGCCCCCCGGTTTCCGTTCACACGTCGTGTGCACTTCTAACCGGTTTACGTGTGTGACCGGTGACTTCTATCGGAGGGTTTTACGCTTGCCATTCCTCGTCTGTTTGTCCGATTCCGTTGCGCGATGGCTCGTCCGGNAAAACTCGCACCTCCGACCTGACAATCCACCACAATATGTTTAGCCATTAGTTCTAATCTGGCTTGCCCGGAATGGTCTTATGTGGTTTTATACAACCAGACGACTCAGTTCACATCTGCTCCGGCACCTTTACTTTGCATCAGTTTTTTCAAGCACGTACGGCATTACAGTTTATTTAATAAGATATCGGTTTATTTGAGTTAGTTAAATCGCAACTGAAGTTCATGAAAAATGTTCACTTTATTTCAAATTAATCACCGTTCGCAGTTTTCCTCGAACCAATACATGTGTATTTGCACAGGAAATTCATCATGTCGCAGACATACTTAGTTGTTCAGCTGTTTGATGACCAACTGTAAACGTTTCGCTCCTTTCCAAATACTCCATTCTGGTTTTATTCTTAGGTTATGCAATTCACCATAAATCAGGATTACGCGAAACGTTACAATGAGTTCCGTCGAAAGGAAGTTCTGCAAAAACTAAAAGACAAACACGGAGATGTGAAGTTGACTAAGAGTGCTGTTAAGCGTGAGACAACCGACAACGACCAGCTGGTCCACATGGACGAAACCAGCAATGCAAGTGATGACTCTTTGTCACAAAGTAGCGATGATTCTACTTCAGAGGATTCCAGTTTATCTGATCAAGAACATGAGGATTTCTTGGTTTTATATGACGCGCTTTGTCGCAATGATCCAGCACTTAACGATCCGAATAAACAGTGGTTCCGTGATAAGAGAAAAACGAGAGAAGACCTGATTGAATCGGAACAGTCGGTCGCTGTGGATGAGGGTGTATCGGGTATCGTTTCTACAGCTGAGGAGAAAGGCGAGAAAAAGACATTTTTGAAATCTGATCACGAAGCCCTTAGCCTTCGAGACTATGAGCGTCAGTTTCTTCTCGACCACGGTGGTATCGAGGATGAAAATGTTGCTGCCGAAGCCGAGCATGTATCAAAGTTGGAGAGTGATGAAATCCTTGCCAAATTATCACAGTCAGCTGTCAACCCTTCTAAGGCAATGTTTTTAGCGTGAGTCCAAGTTTGAAGAAATGAATATATATCATAATACTGAGCACGTTTTAATGCACAAAGTATTGTTTTCGAAGTTTCAGCCTCACTCACTTGGTCATGTTTTCTTTTGTTTGAACGGACTAAATAAACGGCATTGATGTTGCCCATTTTCTTCCTTGTTCACAGTCTTGCTCGTTGTAAATATTTTGTCTACAAGGATGTTTGTCGCTCATTGTCAGGCGATACTCTCTCGGTGTAAGTTTATCACTTAAAGCAAGTACTGCCTTCTACCGAAGAGATCTTGACGGTTAGGATAGGTTGTACGCTTCCTTAGTCAATTGAAGGTGCATAGTACGTCGATAAGGTGACTAGAGTGGCTTTGTTCAAGCTGTTGCAGTCACTGGGCTGCCAAAGTGTGGACGTTTTCATGAACCGCAATTGTTAAATTCAAGAATAATCGTAACCGTATATATCGGCTATCATCTTAGTATATTAAATCAGCGACTTTGTCGAATAGACAGCATAACTAGATTACTACCTGTCTACACTGTCAACATCGTAGTGTCCAACGGAAGGCGATATCGGTGACCGCACTGTGGATGTTCGTTAATTTCATCTTGTCCAGTGCTTAGAGGTAGCTTGATTCCCAGGTTTTCTACAACCAACCCACGTTACCCGACGAACTATGACTCATTGACGTTGATCTTTTCATTCCGTGTGGACAGCCACTCCGATCACGTGTGGTTATGCTAAAGTATTCCCTTCGATCTGCATCGTGCTGTGTTGATTCCATTTGGGCCTGATCTTAACAACCTAGAACCACGTTAAACCACCGTCCACCACGTGAGACTTACGTACTATTGAAGGTCATTCGTGCGCTGATATGGCTACGGCAGATAGGCTGACTCTGAATATGACCATGAGAATGTGTCGAAAGAAGAACTGAAACGGCAATGTTTCAATCTGCTTTAGGCTAGAAATTTAAGGCAACTGGTTCGCCCAATCTCACTATCCGTACGAAAGTACATGAGAAACTTTTTGGTTAAAAAATACTAGTTTACAACCTGCACCGTTCACTCTCGAGATGTGCCTTAACTTACTCACGTAGGTATGTATTTTCTTTCCTTCTTCACTTTTTCCCCTAGACTTTTGTAGTTCACTAGTGTAACGTCTCATGATTGTGTGAATCACGGGCAAATAATCGCTTCTTTAGTCCCACGGAGGGAACAAAGTATACATGAAAAGAAACATCATTCACTTGCAAAAGGTAGTTAAGACGAAGCTCTACATCAGTTATGTTTGGAATTTTTGTTATTTAGGTCACAGAATTTTCAGCGACCAAGTGTACTGTTCTGTTCAAAATGCGGTGGCTTGCCACTTCTAATAGCATGCACAGAGAGCTGACCACTGAGACTTTGATTCATCCAGCCCAACGTAGTTAGTCCCGGAATTCTGGTTGTGTCCTGACAGATTATCTCACCAATTCACGTCGAGCTGTCTCTTACAAGCGTATAAAGACAAGCCCATTAAGGTTGAATTCGAATAGGGATATTTATTTGACTGTAGGTTGTGTAACCACCAGCCATTCGGAAGAGATTATTGAAAATTGAATCATCTGGCTGTACTTCTTCTTTGGTCACTTTGTCTGTATTCCTCTTACAGACATGTGAACATGCGACACGTCAGTACCTAAAGTTCAAACGATATCCTACTGGCCGTCGATCAACAAGACACGTAATGCTAGTCTGTTTTACATTTGGACGTTCTCTGTTTCTCTGCGCTTCCACTTTGGTTGATTCTTTCGGACAGCAATGAACTCTACCGATTGCTGCTGTGTTAGCAACAGTCATTGAACCGTCATTGAAGGTTCATTCACCTTGCATTGTTCGTACACTGCTGATTTTGCACCAACTATGCACTTTTATCCACCTTTAGAACCATGTGAATACATTGCCTCTGTGTCTCTTTATCCTATTCGCCGCTTCGATGGAACCGTGTGGCTGACACTACTACTTGCCTACTGTCAAACAGTTATTGATATGGTTTACATAAATCGAACGCTGTTCATAATCGATCGCGTGTTTCTCAGTCAAAATGTCCTTTCAGCCAGCTTCTTTCGTAACTAGACTTTAACCTCCCTTTTGTTGGGTTTCCTCAGTATCGCATATCCTTGCAACGATCTTGGCTTGAACTCTGATCTGTGTTCTTGTGAGGCTGCCATGTCAGTGACATCAGAGAAAACCAGACCAAATTTTCATGTCCTAACCTCTAGTCCCATTCGCTAGTGATTAGCATTCGGATCGCTCCATCGAAACGACTGTCATTTGATTGCAAAGGCCGTGTGCTGATATTATTTGGATTCATTTGTACATTAACCTGTCAAACTTCAGTCTGCCCACAACTCGGCGATATGTGTCTGTAAGGCCTAGATTGTTGAGGTCGATGGATGTGGTAGATCCAGACTACAAGTCCGATTGTTTGCTCTTTACTGGACTCTCTCCCTGCACATGTGATATTACTTCTGAGGCGATATTGCTGCACTGATGCAAACCGGGGGGCTTTGCAATTCATATCCCGGTTTATGTAGCTTATGTTTGCCTTTAATGTTTTTGTGCCTTTTGTAGTGCGGATGGTCAGATGTCTTTTTCTAACATTGCCAGATTCGATGTTTCACAATTGTGTAATGACCTCTTCAGCTTAGTTATTACCCCCTTTTTCTATGGAACAGTTTTACATGCTGAAATCACTTACCCGGAGATGGTTTTTGTTTATCATAATGACCGTCGTGGACGCGCTAAATACCGTGGCTTGTTGTGCATTTCGAACGAATCTTCTGCTGCTTACTTCCAAAACACATTTTATATACCATTGACTTTATTGTTTGTAGAATGAGTGAATAAATGTAATTAGGTCCTACTCATGATATTAAACTAAGGTGCCATCCAATGTAATCATCATGAACTATGTGGCCCCGAATTTTCAAACTAATCTCAAGTGGAAATATCACACGAGCGGTGTTTGATTAAAATTTATAAACTCAATCCAGAAGTTACTTTGTGTAATTTGAGAGATGAATATATTCAGCCTGTACACAACCGCATCCTCAGTAGACAATATTTGGCAGAGTGGTTACTGTCAATACTTTTGCCGAGTGGGGATGAATAAGAAACCTTGCTAAGTAGGAGATAACGGATTAACCGTATCCAGAAGTACTTTTTGCGGAAAGGTTTCAAAAAGCTGCTGATGGGTTGTTCCTTTAAGAAGGATGAACAAAGCATCAGTACATTTACACATATTGGGCGATAAGGAACGTTAGACTAGCTTGTCATTTCGGTGGGGCCACTGTGCAAGGCTAGGGAGGTGGATAATTCCTAGTGTTGTATACCATCGACAATATCTTCTGCATACTTTGGTCACAAAGGAGAAAAAAAGACAGGAAGTTTCCGCCCCGACGAACGACAGAATTATCAACGAGTAGAGTAGACACCTAACCATTTAATCATGTGAGATACAAGTGGTTCGAAATATGGCCTTCTGACAATATGGTGAGAGATGATTGAATGTCATAGTACTTTGAAATCGTTGCTTAAAGCAAGGCGAAAGAAACTGACTGCTTTAGATATGCTAACCAAAATCGATGGATTCAAAAAACCAACGACTTCCTTGGTTTCGTGAACAGATATCTCTCCTTTTAATTTGATTTTGTCTCTGGTCCTTTTCCTAATTCTTCGCTCTGTTTCAGCGTAAAACTCATTGCAAACATTATTTCGGCACACAGGTGTTATGCGTTGACATTCATTCTCAGTTACATTCCGCACCCACTTGGTGGCCCGTGTTTCTCCTCCTATCATCCAATTAGAAGTAGTGTGGGGAATGTTTGTTCGTTCGTTTAAGCGCGAATATTTTCCAGTTTTGTTGTTCACAACTTCTGTAGGATTCATCTTCATGCTAGTCATAGTACGTCACGCGTTTGCACTTCGAAATGTAGGATTTCAGGCTTTATCTTGGCTATTCTTCCACCGCATTGTGTTACACTGTCTTGTATTATTACTATCTGTTTACCTCCCGTTTCTTCTGTTCAACTACTGGATCCTTTAGTTCTCAGAAGCAGATTATCAATTACTAAAGCGCAGGCAGAATGTCAATATCAGCGTCACTTTCTCTTAGCGCGTATACAATTGACTATATCGTAAGCACAGGTTCTTCGAACTCATCACAGTTAGGCGCGTTACTCATCCGTTAAACTTGTACGATCAAACTGTTGAGATCGCAACAGATAATTAGTCCAGGAAGTCGTTTTTTTATACTAAATCCATTCGATGTTATGTTAAAACAAAAAACAACGAACGCGTACACTCATTAACATAGCCGACGTGTACCCGCACCCCTTGACCAGCAGTGTGTCGCCAGTCCCTTTGACAACATATCTCATATTGTGCATATACACGTTTTTAATAGTTGCTTATCGTTGGTTTTCCTGGGTCTTGGGTCTACTCTTTACGTCCCGGATTTGTGGGTCGTGCTATACTAATAAACGAAACAGCATTTCCTATAGCCTTACGAACACCGTTGTTTCTGAATAGCAGTGTCTCCGGTATTGGTGATGGTACGGACTGACAAATTTCATGATGGGTTCGATTTCGTTGTGTATGGATTGATTGACACAGTTTTTATCATTCGAATTTGCCTATTTTGGTATTGATATGTTCGCCGAGCTTGGCATTTAAGTTGCAAACGTTTCATCACCAAGCGAGGTGACATCTAGTTGTCAGATGGCCTATTAACACATTTCTCTGAATTCTGTGAGTCATTTGGTTTGTTACCTGTAATCAGCCGGTCAGTCAGTTTTTTCCTTAAAGTTCAACGGTGTTAAAACCAGGCTTATATTCGAAAATGTAACGCGTCTTCCGGTTTTGTGCTATTCTCCTTTGATTCGTATTTGTATTTTCAGATTCTATGTTTGGTGAGTACTTTCCTCCAATTTGCGAGGCTCAGACTTAATCTTCTCATAACTGATGCATGTCTTTCACTACAACATATGAAGCATTACTCACATTTTCACGTTCGAGTGAACTTTTGGGTTAAGTGTAAGTTAGTGAACTATGCCAGGTTGAGATGTTACTAATGTCAGAGTCGTTCGTCATCCTCACACAGTTGATATTCCCGTTTGTTCATTACTATCCACTTCACAATAAACGTGCTCTTACCATCATTTATTAATTCTGAAAAAATTCGCGTCTAGTGCTCCCGTCAGATTTAGTCTGATCCAAAATGTGCTCTTTTACCAGATTATTTGTTTTCATTCAATCGCGTTTACCCGCAGTGCATCGGACGCTGCGTTCAAACATTCAGCTTACGAAGAGTCACCTGGATGTGATTTTCTGGTCCGTCGCCAGAAATCAGACTCGATACCTGAACATGACCGGATTGCCTCTGTGGTAAGTTTCTCAGTGTTCACATGTTGATGTTTTTGTGGTCTCTTGATCCCAACCTATCACAGTTTACCAGCTTTGTTGCTTGTCTCTTCGTGATGGCTTTCTCGCATACGACCGAGTACTTTTTTGGATGTGGTTTGCAGCATCATGCTCCAAGCTGTCTTACAAAGATTGTTGTGGTTACGCAAACGTTATTGATAAGTGGATTTATCAATAACATGTTAAACACGACGCCCAAACTGTTTGACTTCATTCGTACTAAATTTGGTACGGATATCTTACTTAAACGTTATGTTGGTTTTGAAGATTTGGCCGTGCTTGGCGGTTGACGCATGTCATAATTTGCATCAGCAACGGTGGTTGTGTGATAAATTAAAGGAAGACTTATATCTCTAAGACGGGTATTTTCTTTTCTAGGTTATTCTGTTGGGTGTCAGAATGATATCTCCCCAAATCTCAAGCTGATTTACGCCTTCAGCGATTTGATCATCAATCGCGTGCCGTCAAGTAGCACTAACCGATAGGCAGGAAAAAGCCAGTGTTTGCTTGAAAAGTATAAGCGAGTAAACTCGCTTCATTTTTAGAAATGCTTCGACTTAAACCGTGGGACATGTTCTGTGGAATTCAATTGATTGTTTATTCTGCCAAACACTTATTAACTCACACTGGAGGTGACTGTCTTGACGTGTTTGATAAGCAGTGTATGCCTTCACTGTTTTTTAGTGGATTGGACGTTGCCATTCAATTGGTTGTGTTCTGTGAGTCACAGTTCATGACCGTGTGTTTATTGGGAGGTGACAACCAATAGAGTTCAGTGACGTGAATGTTGACGGTGTTTAACCGGGTCATTTTTGAAGTAATATCAGTTAACGCAGCTCGATATGAAAATTCTTATGGTTAACTGTTTGTTTTCATTTTCAATTTGTCTGATTTTTTGGTTGTAGATTGTTTTCACCTTGACTTTGAACGTTTAGTCATAACTTTTCATGATGCCCGCCCTGCGACCGACACAACACAGCCCATTTCACCCCGTCCGGTCTCATCTATTAAAATGAGTATGAATCGGATTCTACCAGCACTTCTTTGCGTTACTTGCCGAAGCTCATAACCAAATTTCCAACCAGTCATTTGCCCATTGCCTATGAGAAAAAGATCTACTGACAATTGATGTGACCTACTCATTATCCTAGTTACACTTTTAGATCTGAGCAGGAGGTTCGTTAGTCACATTTTGTGTATTCCTTATTTTCACCTGCACACTGAATCTGTTTCTTTTGTGATTGAATAACATTTGAACGTCAATACCAATCATTGCTATGAATGATCTTTTTAATGGACCTATCCTCTGTTCATTACTTTGTTTTCATTTTTCCGTTCTTTTGTTTTTGTTTAAAGGATTTCCGAAATCTACAATTCACGGACAACCGAGACACAGAAGCAGAAGAATTTTTGAGAAACTTTATTGTGAACAAACGTTGGAAACAGCCTGCAGACAGGTTACCCACCTATGAAGAGATACTGAAACAAGCTAACTTGCCTACGGATGAACAGACCGCTGTTGAAAGCACGGACCTAACCGAGGACAAAATATTAGATGAAGACGATGAGTTTCTGATAAAAGTGCATGAATTTGAACGTGCAAATCAGGAAACAAACTCAGATGTGGTACGTTCTATTTCTCTTCGGACTGCTTTCAATTGGCCTAGTTTCTCACATGTCGCTATCGAGAAACTACACATACACTTTCATATTTTATGCACTGGATCAATTTTACGCGTGACCTGATGCATCGATCATGGGAGAACTTTGTTCAATCGATTTGACAGTTACACCGGATGTTGGGTGTGGTCCCCATTAAAATGATAAATCTGTGTTGTCTTTAAAGTGGTGTAGGTGATGCAGAATGTCTTACGACTAGGTGTCTGTTGTTTGGGAAACTCCCATATTGTGTTTATACAGGTCGGTTGTTTCAACTTATTTCACAATTTACATTTGATGTACTAGAAAGGTTTTCCCAAAATAAAATCTCAGTGTTGCAGGAAGACTGTTATTGACACATATCTTCGCAGATTGAAAACCACACCAGTATGCTTTCTTCTGACTTGCTTATCCTATCCGTCAGCACTGGTCACGTGACTTCGTTTTCCGATCCCCTGGTCTATGCTGATATTACTGGGATACTTACTGTGTGGTACACCACATGGGACAAAATTTACATCTAAAACTGAACAACTGAAGTATCACTGCGTATTCGTAACCGTCGTTAACTGATCATCGATCTGTATATAGATGAATGAGTTTTGGTGTTTTGTTGGAATGTGTGGATCGGATGTACACAAATAGTGGGTTTGAAGCAATTTAGAGATGAGCGAGATGATCGTATATACATTGATCAAACAATTTAATTTTATACGCAGACTCTTGAAAGTGATCGTCCGTAAAACAACGAATAAACAGCACTGACGCTGTCAGTTTTCAGATTCTGTGTTTGGACAACATACTGAAACATCTTAGAAACGTCCCGCTGTATGTGTCGTAGTTCTGAGTGGAGTTAGGCGATCCGGTTTTGTGAATCGTGGTTCACCTTGCACCTTCGTGGTGTTAAGCTTTCCATCTAAGATTTCCCAAATCACTTGCCACTTGAAGAATGTTTGGACCTCGTTTTTCAATGCGACAGAAGTTCCGGGCATGTGTGGGCGGTATTCTGAAGGAACCGAATGGGTAAGTGGATCGTAGTAGACAACGATGTCACCTTCTATGTCAACATGGACAGCTAGGTTGAGTAGATGGCTCTTACAAAACGATAAATCCGGGCTTAATCTTGCGATAATCGTTGCTTATATCAAAGTGCACCATAAAACTCTTTCCCTCTCATGTTCAGCGCGTTTGCTAAGTTTTTGTCTTGCCGAAAACCTTCAGCAGCAAGCTCTGCTTCATCTACGCTGCCTCAACGATATTCTAAAAATCACTTGAAATGATTTCCAAGTCATTTCTTTGCACCGAAAACCTTGGCGATGGATTCAAAGCACGAGGTGGTAACACTATTAAAATTACTGTCCATTTTTTCCTTCCAAAGTGACGATTATTAGCACCTGACACTTTTTTGGAGGGAACTGGAGTTCGTTTTGGTTGTACACGTCGGGCGAAAACTCCCTCCTCTTATTCGGAGAACAAAGATGAAACGACTAAAACAATGTATGTGATTAATTGTTGAAACTGTCTTTAGCGTTTTCCCAAACTGGCATGGCTATCCCATCATACATTTGTGAAATTTTTCCAAAATGCCACCTGCACAGTTCGTATTCAAATGGAACGAAGCATTTCTTAGTTTCAGTGTTTTTTTACACCATACATTTGCAACGATGAACCCAGGCCAATTGATTTCAGCAAGCATGTTGCGTGAGTGAAAACATCGTGGCTAGATACGTATCACATGAGGTCCGGACTTTCACTCTCTTTTTTGTAAAGCCGAGCAGCTGGGATGTAGTGAGTTGGTTACCGAATTCACCTGTAGCACAGTTCTTACGACTTGCTGGTTGAGTCTTTTTGACAGCCGTTTCACGACATTATAACCTCTCATACTGGCCTTCCGGAACGATTTTTCACCGAATATATAAGGATGTCATGTAAGCCACCTGATTTACAAGACTTCAGGAGTAGACCCCTATTTAGGCGAGTACTGTTTAAAGGTGACAGTGCAGCAGAATGGCTGGTAGACATACTCAACCAGCCAATTAGCAGGACCTATGCTACAGCTGAATTCCGTGTCCAATTCACGACAACCGCGGTTCTCCGATTTTATAACAAAGTGCGTATCACCTATCGACTTAAAGGTTGCACTCTTGTGTACTGCATAGCTCAGAAACATAACGGTTTCATGCGTCTTCATTAAAGCGACCGACCGACTACTTACAAATAGGACGGATACCTCATCACGACAACGGAATTGCACCCTTCTGCTGACTTTTCTCCACAGAGTTCGAGGAATCGGCGATATTAATGGAGGTGGCGTCATTGGAGCTCCAAGCTGTACAGCTACCAAGAACGTACACCGGACTCTAAATTGTTGCATGCAAGGTACATACTTCTACAAACTACACTCGGACAGAAGGTCCGGCACGAGTTTGGGCGCTCAACCGCTGCAGATGAGACGTGCTCAGTGCACACCTATGCCGAAACAAAACGGTGCAGTCCGCATTGTCGATTCTTTCTGTTACATACACCGTGTGTTTCTACTCACCCAGTGCGAACGAAGCATTTTGTGATTGTTGTCTAGTTCATAATACGGATCGGTTGCATGACCTCTGGCAATTATCATTCATTCATTTATCCAACAGTTCTTCCGTGATCAGTGAAGCCCCATCTAGCCCAGCAAGCTGATGGAGAAAAGACTGGACTCGGAAGTCAATTTTGAGACCACATTATTGTCCGCTCTTCTTACTGTCACACTCAGTCACACTCAGTACAGCCTATTTTAGTTGTTTCTTCTCGTATGATCTTGTATTGTATTGACCTTTGGTCATTTTTACACGGATTTATGGTTGGGTCCGCACGGCAAGTGTGTGTCTCGTCATTTTCTCTGTCTTCTCTTGCGTGGTTTGGACAGGAAACGTAACCCTTGGCTGCACACCCAGTTTACGGGATTCGTGATTACTTTTTAATGTTCTGTCAATTATCCATAGATCGCAATTCAAGTTTGAGGGAATAAGCGGATTGACTACACTAAAGGTAAGGGGCACACTGAGCCGATTGTGAATATTCTTCAAAAACTGTTCGATTTCGTGTTACTTGCAAGGGGGAATTCGAAGTGTGAGATTGAAATGTGTTTCTTGCTGGTGTTGAGAAAGAGTTCACACATTACATAAGGCTGCAAAATGGAAATCGTCCCGTCTCCATGCTAAAGGCTGTCCTTTATTGATGGGGTTCTTGTAGTGAAGAGCGGACTCGATTCTCCCTGCTGCTGTTTGGTTGCCACAGACGAGGACGGAATTAGGGGTGTATTCTACGTATACATGTTTAAGTGGTAACGTCTGTTTTTGTGGCGTTTTATTGTAATAACAGTCAGTTTACTGGCGTACGTTTTGCAATCAATAAAAAGCCTGTTTATTTTTTAAAATATTTATTTCTCGCTCCTTTCTCTCTTCTGATCCTCTTACTCTCGTTTTCTTGAACTTCCAGGTCTCGTTTTCAAGCGAAAAACCAATCGCGAAACATCGCTTCGAAGAGGAGGATCAGGAATTCGTAAGTTCTGTCACGTAGTTATCATGTTGCAGGCAAAAGTGAGCACCATTCAGCCTGTTCCTACTAATCTGTACTGAAAATATTACACTCCTAGTTAATGGAAGTGTGATTTAAAGTTGATTATGAAGCCCTGAGGGTGGTGGGTTTTAGGTAGCTACCCGATAGCCTGAGCATTATTCACGGTTGGCTGTTGAACGTTTAGATGCTGCTTACTGCAAGATGATTTAGCAGGAAAGGAAGTGTTTCCTTCACAGTAGCCTTCTGCTGATTGAATATACACCAAACTGCGCTTAAACCGGCTGATTTTTAGTTGTGTTTAGAACGACTACAATTGGTTCAACCTGGCTATGTATATTTCGCCATCCAGCCTTTTTACTCGTTTATTTACGTGGCGTCGTACTGGCATCGTTACTTATTTATCTTCCAGATCAAATCTTATCCACGCAAAATTCAAAGCACCGTACAACAGTCTACTACCGGTGGCAGTTCTACACGAGCTTTAAAGCGCCAAGCTCGAAGAGCGCGTAAGCTGGAGGAGAAGAAGGCCAAATTGGAGGAATTGGAGCGTATGCGTCGTCTCAAGTTATCCATGGTTGCCGATAAGATTGCCCGCATCCAACGCTCATGTGGGTCCGGCTGTGGTCTTTCCACGTTCGATTTTGCCCGCATAGCCAATTCCGATGTACCACTGCAGCCGACCGTCGAGGCCGAGGTGTTGGACACAGTCGTAGATTTGGCAGAGCATCTGGATGAGGATTGGGATCCGGAAAAACATGATCGTTTGCTCAGCCGACTGTTTGATGATGCATACTATGATGTGCATGAAGAAGGGCAGCATCCTCCGCAGTTCTCTGATGCCAGCGATCTGGATTCTGATAACATATTTGACCCTGAGTCAAATACATCTTTTATAAGGAAGAACAAGAAGGAAGGTAAACTGAGTGAACAGCGTGAACAAGATCGGGAGCAACAGGTACATGTTTAACATGCTGTCATGATATGCCTGAAAGATTGCGTTGATAGCTTACGTTTGTTAGTGAACACAAACGTTCGATTCGTTTGTTTCATCTGTGTCACAACTGCTTCTCCGGTTTGCACAACCCATAGATAATGTACACAAAGGGGAATAAGGCCAGGGAGCTTGTAAACGAATGCTTCTTCATCACATTCTTTCTATACTGATTAGGAAGAGTGGAATTCTTGGCGGAATAAAAGTGGCTGACTCGTAGCATCTTATGCTTGCATCATTGGGACTGACTACCAGTGTCTCCGTACGCTGGACTCTCTGATATTGGCGACGGATATTTGGATGCCATATTAGCTGGCAATCTTTCGGTGTCATGCCTATCTGAAAGCTGCCCGGATTGTGTTGTTTTTTGCGTTTTCCAGATTTGTCGCATAGCTATTTACCAGTCACTTTTAAATCCGTTCATTACACGTGTTCTAGCTAGCTGGATTGACTGCGTCGTTTTTTATCGATGCCCATTTCGCCAAGTACTGGTCGACTCTAAAAAATGGTCGGTCAATGATCGCTAAGATATATGACACGCACCACACACCGTATGTTTCGTTCTTTCAAAGTTCCATACATTGTTGCTGTACACAAGCGTTGTGTGTACACAAGCAAGCTCGCTTCAGTATACGTGCTGTTCTTTTCGCACGTTTTTTTTCAAATTCTACTGAGTGCAGATTCCGTTATAGCTGTTTGTGCTCGTTTTCCAGTGATAACTTCTCAATTAACTGCTATCCAGGAAAACAGGAATCTATACGGTAGTACGGAAGTCGTTTTTTGATACGTGTTACATTTGAAGTTATGAACCTTTCTGCAGGACGCTCTAAATTCCTGCCTTCATTTATCCTCACTTACACGCGTGTGTTCTGATGTTAACAGGGTAAATGGATAGTGCCTGTGCAAGTGGATGTAATCTTTGAGTAAGCGTGATGCTCAGCGCAACATTCTGCGCAAAGGAGTTTCTGTTGTAAGAATCAAACGCCTATATATGTCTTCTCTGTGTGTGCCAGTGTATGTTAACGAAACCAGTATTCGATGCATCATACATTTACCTCGTTGGAACTTTCTCACTGCCGGTGATTTTTTTCACCGACTGCGAGTAAACACTTGTTCTTTCGTATATTTCAGTCAATAGCTGCATCCTCCAAAGAAACCTTTACACGAGTGTCTAGCGAGGGTAGCGATGCGGAGGCTTCGGGCTCAGCAGAAGACCAGTCGCAACCCTCAGGCGTTCGGGCAAGGCGACGGTTACGCAGTAAGGCTCGTCTGCGTCGTGCGCTGAAGCGCGCTAAAGCTCCTTTCGATCCGACCGTGGATTCTGACTTCGAAGTGAGTTGTCTTACGCTCATCGCAGTCTGGATGAACTTGTCTACTCTGGCTTCGTTTTTCTAAAGGAAACATATGCATTCTAGTCTAACCCATTAAGGTCTTCTGCTTTTATATAGCACTATTTTGAAAAACATTACAAACTACCGTGTGAAGACATCATTCCCGGGCCAACACCGGAGGAAGATATCTACTGCCATTTTCATTATCGCCAAGTGAAACCGAACGACTTCGGTCTGACAACGGAAGAAATCTTGACCGCGCCAACACGAGAGCTAAATTCATGGATTCCAATGAATCGTGTGACAAGCTACCGGTAATAATTTCCGTTTTTTGACAGCTTTTTGTTGTTTCTCGCACACGTACACTGATTGTCATCAGTGACAGCATGACTTCGGGTAACCGAGGTCTTATCAAACGGGATCGGAGTACGCCGTTGCAAGGCTTTGCTCCATTTCTGTAGATTTTTTCATGGAATCTCATGCCTCCAGTCGTAAATACGTTATTCCTATTAATTTGCACGTAGCGGTGGACATATTTTGGTCTTCCTTTTTTCTTCGTAAACAGCTATTTTGTTCATACCGCTTTATTCACAAAACTCTACTCTGTGATTCATGTTATACCGTTTGATCAAGCTGCTTTGAAAGTCAGAGCTGCAGCTCACTTAGGATTTGCGCAACAGTCTGTCATGTGGGGCCCGTACGGTTCTCAAGACCAGCCACACACATCGACGGACATGATGAATCTAACTGAGTCCTGGCTATCAGTTGAAAGTGCATCAGGCTTAATGACTGGCTCTCTTGGTGTTGAGGGGTTAACTGAATTATTCCGGCTTATGCGATCTACAATAAGTTCTTGGTTGTTACTTTACGGTAGATTCAGAATTTAATGGGGAAGCGGCCCTCACTTCACAACTTTGCGTAACCTTGTGACCTGACCGAATATTCAGACAGAAGGAATGGAAATTCGTCGAATAGTCTATATCAGCGTTTTTCAATCCTCGTAGGAGCGATTGATCACCCGATTACTGTTACGGTCAATTGTGTTACACATAGCGTTAATACTGATGGTCAGTTTTCTGACATGACGTTTTCCGATTATTGGGGTGATCCGATTGACACAAATGAACCATGTTTGCCGTATCAAAAGTTTTCCTTTCTTTTTTCTTGTCGAACGACGATTTAGTGCTGCAGACTGTATGTTCCCGAAGGTTTAAAACCGTCTGTTATTGATGGTGACTTGTGATTTTCACTCTCTAGATGATGTTTTTCAGCTAACTGCGAACCATCTAGCTCGATGTTTATGCCAGTATAGTCTCCTTAACATATTGTACATGTTTGACCTTATCAACGTGAACGGGGAACCATCTACTGTATTGTTATATATTATACTGAAGTGTGTGACATATGTTACTGCAGAAAGTGACAGCTTTTGGACCGATTCAACGGCCCGTTTATCGGATGAATTTTGCATCAGAAACGAGTAACGATTTTGTTCCGACCAGTTTTAGCCAATCATTCTACTGTACAAGTTAACCGACCGTCCGTTTGAACAGTTTCCATTGGTTAATCTTTAATCGAAAAAAATGTTTCTGCACATCAAACAATACACAACAGAAGGGATATTTGATAGAAAGAATTTCTGTGAGTAGATGACAATTGAAAGAAAACTTTCCATGTGTAAGAATGACCTCATTGGTTGTTTTCATTAAAGTGTAGCTCCATCGAATAGCTGCCTAAAACATGTTCGAATTATTGGCAAACGACAAAAAACCTACTATTTTTGCTCCGTTCACTGCTGAGGTTTACTCTAACCACTCTACGTAAGCGTTGGTTGTCTCCGTCAACCGCTGTTTTTCATTTATTCCTCCTTTATTGCTGGGCGTATTTAGAATCAGTATTGTGTACGATTTCAGCTGTTCTTCCGTGATTATTAGCAGCTTTTTAGTCTAACCTCCTTTGCTATCCGTTCTAGACAGACTGTGATAATTTGGCTTTTTAATTGTCCACGAGTGTGACGCACCCTTCTTGTCGACCAGTGCTCAGTCAGGTGATCTGTACCCTTGGTTTATCTATGATCAAGAATGTCGTCCACCTTCGTGTCAAAGCCTTGATATTATGACATAATGGAACACGATCCATCACCAAATAGTACGTCTTGAAAACTTCGCTTTCGGATACTAAACGTAGAAGTTGCTGTCTGTAAGGAAGGTCGAGGCTCTAAACCAGTACTGGTGCTACTCACATTGAAATAGAAAGGACACTGTTTCGCTGGACAGCATTGAATGTCCTTACTCTTATTCCTTTAGGGTCAGCAAACTACGTTTCATTGTTAGTTTGTACTGGCTGTGCCTGTCGAAGCTGCTGATGGCTCTGTTCTAATGTAGTCGACTATCAGTCACAGAGTATCAATTTCGATTGCGATTGCCACGATTGTCTCTGTTTAGGTTTCAGTAATCTGACAACACGAAAGCCACATTAATCTGCTATGTCTCGCGATACTAATACTCTGTGGTGCAGTGACCAGATACCTAACTCCACTATAAGGCGCACATTTGCGAGAAATCTTTCGTTCACTGTTGCCTTGTTACAAACGAATTTTTTGTCATAGATACCGATTTATCTCGAAATGTTTACTGAAGAATTTAACCGGCACCGGTTTTCATTCACACTTGTTCTATATCCATCTGTTAGGTACGACTCAACGTAATCACTTTGCATCAAAATCGGTCATCAGTGTTCCACAACGCTTTCTACCATTGGGTTTGGTTTCCAAAGTGATTTCCGTTTGTTACGTGAACATTTTGGTCACTTGCTCATCCTTATATTTATGTTGACAAACAATTAAATAAGCCACAAAAATATGGACTACTGACGAATTTTAGAGTATATGAGTATCTGTACATGTATGCACGGGACTTGGTGAAAATTATCCATACTTCCTTCAGTCCATATACTGCTTCGTGCTAATGGATGATGCCTTGAGCTCCGATCGCCGCGTTTCTTGTGGCCTCATTTCAGAATTTTGTTTTACTTTTCGTCCGTGATTCACTCTGTGCTACTATATGCGACTATCGTTATTCCTCTTTGAATGAACGATTTTTTGTGCAGCGTGTGTACATGTACTGCCTTCATACACATTTGTTACAGAACGGAAGAAGAAGAGGAACGTGATCTAAGGATTTATCACTCCAACAAAAAACTTCAAAAGAAGACAAATGTGCTCGCTTCACTTACAGATCCAAATAATCATTGGTGGCCTACGGACGAAAGAGAACGAATGTGAGTTATACTTATTCCCATTTTGTCCGTTAACTGCTGAACAGTGGCTCTGATTCTTTTTTGTGTGTGACCTATTTCAGTACGTGATTAGCTACATCTAAGACATTTCGGTGAGCAGTCGTGGCCAGGTCCCAGGTGTGAACAAGGATAGGTAGTCGTGTGCATGTATGCGTTTAATCTACGTGTCTGTACAGTTTGGGACAGGGTGGGTGACAGAGATGCTGCAAGCCTTTCCTACGTGGTGTCACTGTTGTCCGGCCTAAAGACCGATATCTCCAATCCATCGGATCAATTCACCGCCTGTGTATTAGCGACCAGCAAGGTTTCGGCCAGTAGACGTTTTTTGTGGTTATGGGCACCACTTTTTAGCACAATCGGATGATCGAAATCATCCTGATGTTGGATTAGACTAGCGTGCGCCGCAATGGCTGCACACTGCTGAGCATCGGTAGGGGGGGCTTCTTGCTGAACCTTATATGTTCTTTGGTACGTACTCTCAGCTGCCGGGCAGTCTCTCCAGTGCATGAAGCTCGATAATCCTTACATTTAATTTAGTAAACAATCTGACTTTTCAAGGACTGTTCGTTTGTCCTTTAAGTGGACCAGCTTATTCCCGAATGCGTTGGTGGCTTTAAATGTCGCTCGGATACCGTGTCGATTGAGGATCTGCCTAAGGTGTTTCAAAAGTTGTGGAATGTAGTAATGGGAAGGCGAGTTTTGCAGTTTGGCTTTCCTGGGCTGGCTAGCAAAAAGAGTAAATCTCAGTACGGCAATGCGGCTACGTTAGTTGACGTGAATAATTGAACCTGTTGATAAGAAGCGAATTGAGTGGTGCTCAAAGCTGAACGTACTTTTCGCATTCACATAAACGTTTCAATCAGCCCCTTTTGAAGAATGACCATTAGACTTATGTTTCGTTCGTGCTAGAGTCGCTGATATCCTAAGTGCGCTGTGTCTCACAGAACTTGACAATTCGCAGAAAATATTCTTGTAATAAACCTGTTTATAACCAGTAAACAACCCCGTCCATCAAAATCATTCTGTCATCTGAGAGACAATCAAGTAATTGGCACTTACAGTTTAATAGCTTAATAGGCCAGTTGATGGAATGTGGTCAGCTTAGCTTCACTGGGTGTTTTCGTCATGCTGATGTGGTGTTATGTCATAGTAAATAGAAGGTGTGCATCCCACTCACTTTCGGATCGGTCTCTTTTTCTCTGTTAATCTCTTTCTTACCGTTATTCAAGTTAAGTCACGTAAATGGGTGATTTGCTTGTCAGTATCTTTGCTATTTATCATGGGTCATCATTAACCTGTAGTTGGCCGTTTGAACATGGAGTTCGGAACGGTTTGTAGGTGAACTTGAAGCGCGTCGAAACCTCCTACCCGAAACCCTGTCTCATACTGTGGAATGATTAATAACTGCAATCATTTGTACAACGTCGTTCTGCCCTGAAACTGTTATCGTGAGCCTTCGGTAAAATTGATTCTGTATGTTGGTTCTGCGTCCGGGTGTCATTCTCTAAGAGTCAACATTTAACCCCCCCACCATATCTTCCAACCTGTTTGATACTCAACAACACAGTCTTTCAGGTTGCCTGAAGTGTGTTTGAGACTCACCATTCCGATGACCTTAATCTCCTCAAGTTTGCAACAGCTGACCTCTGTTAAGCATGATCGATGGTTAAGGTTTCCCGTCTGTGTGACTCGGCTTTATCCACATGGGCAATGTAGAGTATGACGACAATCTGGGTGATATTATGACCCGATATATACCCGAGAACATAACTTAAGGTAGTGATTAACGTATATTGAAGTTACCACAGCTGTGGGCTGCATAACAGACCCATGCAAAACCAAATTTCTTAGATCCATGTTCAGTTCATGGTATTTAGTTCTACGTTATTGGTATTTTTTCACTGTCCGCTTATATACATGTCCGTGATGTTCTGTAGATATAAGGATGAGGTCAGATTCCTAACTAACATTTCCGCAGTCCTGTTTTTAATTTGTTGCATTGAACGTTCATTGTGTTTTGTTGAGCTTCCAGTTCATGAAAGTGGACTCACGCCTGAGTCATTCCAAATTGCTCTTTATGGAGAGTTTGTTCACAGAACACTGATGGCATCTTGCTGTTACTGCCATTGTTCCCAATCCGTCAGTAGCGGCTGTTCCTGCATTACCTACCAATTGCCAGCACCTTACTACTGATAACTTTGCTGCATTAAACACTACAATATTTCAATGTTCACTTGTTGTTTGTCTAATTCGGCCTCACTGACCTGCTTCCACCGAACGGGTTCCGTGCAAATTGCACCGATTTTGGACCGTCAATCATTTGATGGGTACTCTCCTCAAGTCGGTTAACTTGTATGTTTACGGATAAACATGGATCGTGACCAGTAAAACCGGGTTACATTTTACAGAATTGTCATTATGCCTTTTGGCTCTCTGTGCTGTTCCTTGTTTTCTTACACCGATTAAAATGTTTGTTTCTATTCTCTGCTGCTTCTGTGTTTCTTCAGCTCGTCTTCCGCGACCACATCTTTCGGGAAAAAGCGTAGGCGTTCGCGGAAGCATAGGAAAAACAGGTTCACGGATGCTTCTGTTGACGCCAACTCGCACGGGGAAGAGACAAGGACAGAATCCAGTCGGAATAATTCCCATGCAGAAATCCACGAAAATAGCCAACATCGTCTGAAAATATCGAAAAGGATTAATGTTTCAGCAGCACGGTTGGCTGCCTCTGGAGTAACGCCGAAAGATATCTACCGCGCTCAAAATAAAGCGAAAACAAAACGAGAAGCTATGGAACGTCCTACGACTAGCTGAATGATACCCAGTAATCTCACACGTTGTACAGAATAAACGAGCTATTTTACGGTACTTTTGAGCTGTTCTGTATGATTGGGTTTTCCATCGGTCAGTTCGAACTTAATAATAGTTTCCTGGAATATGCGTTGGTTTGGTGGTTCTGAAACAAGTACAATTGCACGTCGATAATACAGTCCTCTGATCATCCTCTCGTTATACTTAGTCCATTTTTAGGCTGCCTATGCAATGAGTGCACATTGCCTGCTCTCCGCTGGCGTAAGATATAAGCTTTCAAACAGCAAAAATCTAACAACTCATCTTACTCTCACTTGCAGCTCGGTTGTTTGTTTGCAAGGTGTAAGCACCTTGATGTTGAATGTTTGAATATGGACGTAGTCGTTTTCAGTAGGTAGGTCTCTTCCCGTCCCCTTCTTTTTTCCCTCTCTCTCTTCCTATACAGAGTTTGCTGTTTCTTCATGGTTGTGGCAGTTAAACATTAGTGTGAACCACTAATGTATTGCTGTCCATGATGATGATGCTGATGAACAATTCATCTCAAAGAATACTGTTTTTTCATGTAGAATAACAGTGACCCATCCACTGATCATAAAGACATCGAAACTCGATTAAAGGCTCGAAGGACAATTCTTAAAGATCACTCAGTCCGCCAGTATCCAGTTCCTTTCTAGTAGTCCTCTATGAAGTCTTACTGACTGTCGACTCCGGTGACTGGGATACGACTCGGCACTTTGTTCTCCTGGTAGTCTGAGTTACACGCATTCCTTGTGGGCACCTCGATTGTGTACTGTGGTACAGTTGATTCATCTTGTAATTACTCGCAAGGGAAGAACCTATCTCAATTACTATTATTGAATACTACTTGATTAGTTGTCCAAGGCACCGTTATGTTTTCAAACTCTGATTGGTTAACCCTGTACGGTACGCCTAGGGTGTGAACGGGATTTAGTTCTCGTCTGTTTCCTCAGGACCTCGCCGTGTTAGTCTCAGGATAACGTAAGAAGGTAACGCTGTAGATAACTCCCAAAGGGCACTGTTGACTGCATTTTTCTGCCATTCTTCCATTGATTGCTATCTGCATATTTCTAATATTTGCCCCAATACCGTATAACTGGATGTGGCACAACTGGCATATCCTAATAGTGGAAGTTAAGTATTCCCAATTAACTCCCAACTGGAAGTTCATATGCAGTGTCTTCACTTTGTATGCCCTCCGGTCGTCTCGTGGTTCTGGCATGGTCATTCTGGCCGGAGATGTGGACGCGGCCATCTTGGTGAGGCAGAGTCTTGTTTAGGTGGTAGCTTTAAGATATTATCACATTCTTAGATGACGATGAACTACTTTTGCAGCTGTCCGCTAAGCATAAACTGTTTTTAGCCAGCACTAGTTCTAGACATCGTGCACGTCATTGTTATACTTGCCGCCCTCCTCCCCCGAATCAGGACTGGTGTCAAATAGAACATAAGAAGGTAGGGAGGCATTTTGGGAGGCCTTGACACAGTTGTTTCAATTAGTGTGGACGTCCGAGGTCATTCCTCCATGCTGATGTCACTTGATAATAGTACCTATATTCAAAAAAGTTATCAGATCCTATTGCGAGAACCACAGAGGAATCAGTTTAACCCCAGTTATTTCGAGGGTTCTGGCATCCATTATACTTCGTCGACTGACTGTAGTTCGGGAGGTAAACAGAGTAGAACAGACAGGGTTTTGTCTTGGACGGGGATATGTAGATCACATTTGTACTCCGTCGAATTCTGGAGCAACATCGTGTGTACCATCGGCCAACAATCGCTGTATTTCTCGACTATAAAGGTGCGTTCGACTCGGTGGTTTGATCGACACTTTTAGGGTCGCTTGATTGCAGAGGTGTGTCGACAAAGTATGTGAACACACTGTCGACGCTTTATTCTCATACTTCAAGTCAGGTTAAGGTTTACGGTGAACTGTCTGACAGTAGTGGCGCACGTCCATGCTGTCCACTTTAACCGTTTCTGTTCGACTTTGTGATAGAAAAATAATGAAAGGTTGTCTTCGGCACTCACAAGATGCCGGAATGGGCCTCCAATCTGATAAGAGACTGGTTGATCTTGATTATGGTAATGTGAAGGTTTTGCTTGATAACTTTCAGGCAGCACATACGAAAATAGACGCTATTTCGCGTTCTGATAAGGATTTCGGTATATGTTTTGTAGTCTCAAGCTGCAAAGTGCTTCTGGGAGATTGCTGTGATAATGTAGACTCAGCGTTAGGTAATGAAGCGGTGGAGTTCGTTGACCGATTTGAGCGCTTTGGAAGCTGTATCCACGGGGATGGCGGAGGTGTACGGATTGAAATGGAATCGCGTATCTCTAGGGCTAGGACGATGTTGGATAATCTGGGGGCAGTTGTGGCGATAGAGAGGTATCCGTCTGATGCTCAAGGGTTGTATATACAAGGCGATAGTGAGGGTTGTTTTACTTTATGGCAACGAAACTTGGCCGTTCAGGGTAGAGGACGTGAGCGGTCTCCAAGTATTCGACCACTGATGTCTGCGTTCAGTCGTTCGTGTCAGGGGACATCGATGAATGAGCAGCGAGGTGGTTAGGAAGCGAGTATGTAGCAGTGATTGCCAAATGAATTGTTCTGTTCACTGTTTGCATTTTCACTGACTTAGATGGTTAGGTTATGTATTAAAGATGCCAGCTGGTCGTCTGCCACATCGAGCACTCTTTGCCAATGCTGCGGCCGATTGGTTTCAATGTGAACAGATGATAACTTGACGTGTAGAGATGAAATTATTCACGAAGAGTTGGTGACTGTAGGCCGGGTTCGTTTACTGGAATGTGGACCTCGGTATCACTGTGGCGTGTCCCGATAGTGGAAGTTGTTTATCCTTAGGGAAAACCCAGCTGAAAGTTCATGTGTGGTGCCTTCATTTTGTGCGCCTTCGTGAGATTATGGGCTGCATGCCCGATTCGTCGGACTTACATCCACTCGCTGTGGATTTCTCATCGTGGTAGCAAGTTATCGCCCTTTTAAGTATCGAAACGTCTGAGTGACATGGAGACCTGCTGAAAATGCGGGCTTCGGCTGGAGTAAGAGAATATATGCGACATGTGTTCTGTCAGTCGTACCACGTAGCCATGTTAGGAGTTCAGAATTTTCACATTTGTACTCAGTTTTCTAACAGTTTCCCTGCATCTTCTAACCCAACACAACGGCAGGGTTTCTCCAGCAGTCGAAGCTGGGAACCGTCAACGCTCCAGCCCTGCACCAAAATTATGAACTGTCACACTACTCATGAGTAGTATAAGTTCAACGCACAAAATAATGTTCCCATTGCAAAACCCGAGTGAAATCCTAATGTGTTACGGAGTTGTCGCTAAGGCGCATGTTGATACCAGATCGATAACGTAGTTCACTGTTCTTCGTATAATTTTGATGAGCTCTATGTGAAGGGAACTAACCGATCAGCAGTCATTCGTATCAGTGAGCACAACGAAAACAGAATACGGACTCAGATAACCAACCAGCTGTTGTCGCAAGACGAATTCTAACAGACCTCCGTTAATCAATTCATTTAGATGAGCCACATATTGGATAGGATCAACGCATGAAGTGCCCATATCCGGCAAATACAATTTTCAATTTCCCATTCAGTCATATCCATGTCAATTTTTGTGCAGCACCTTAGCAGAAACTTGATTTCAGCTTTGGTATAGGTGCAGTGTGAAGAAAATATGAAGTGTCCTCAAGTTTGGCTATGCACGGTTTGTTTTCCGTTCTTACAGAAACCGCATCAACGTTCTTGTTGTACTGTTTCTCCGAAACGGAACTGCGGCTCTTAAGAATAGCCTAGCACTATCTTCCTTCGAATTAAAGTAGTGACGAGCTACACTACTCGACACGTCTGTGGTACCATTGTTAAGCATGTCTGCTTTTTAAATAACTTCTCTGCTGTCCGTCAGATTTGGTTCCTTCCCCCAAAATAGTACGAACCGTCTCTGTATAAATACTGTCAAATCTGCCTATATCCCAGCATTTGCGGCCATTCAGCAATCGATTGTATTACCATTATCTACTCACTCTTTCAAAGCTATTCGACTTTCTTGTTTTTTTTCAATATCTATGCACACTTAACCACATCACTTACACTGAATACAACAGTGTTGTTTATTCGCACCAGGTCTATTAAGGACTCTCACAGGGCTGTTCAGAAGGTCGCTGGTGTAAGATCGATGGGATCCCGGGCTCGTACCTAATCGTAATGATGAGCTGTCGAAAGCAACCGTGAAGCTCACCTGCACTGACAGTTAAGTGATTGCTGGCGGGTTGTTTTCCGAGTTCAAAAGTATACTGAGTTCAAGATGGCGTTTGTCAGCTTACACATGATTTCGGTCTCGTGGAAAGCCCAGTGCAGATTACAATCGTACGAGAAGTCTTGCTATGCGATTGCTAAACTTGGCCTTCTCACGTGGAGTACACTGACAGGACGCGTTTATCTCCAGTCGGTGGTATATCCGTAGTATCGGTGGTGTGCTGTAAAAATACTATCAGAAATGATCTGACCTGCTGAGGGGTATTTCGAATGAAAAGACTGTCAACCACTCCACTTCAGATTTCGCAACCTTTGTTGAATCGAGCGATCCTTATGCATGTGGTTTCATGAGTTCACCTTTGTGTTATGAGTAGGGCTGATAACAAGCAAGAAAACTGCAAATCGTGGATGTTTCTGCCTTTGAAATTATGGCCCAAGAGGTAAGGAGCAGCTGTTCGATGGAGCAATAAGTTTTAACCGATGTCATCGATGATGATTTATGTTTCCGCGTTTCCAGCTTAGTTCAATTGTTTTAAAGTCTTATTTTACATCCTCGTCTTAGAATTGTGTTAAAACTGATGTCGGCTATTTGCAGTTGCCTTGGCCCCCCTCGAAGACCAACACCTACGACAACTTGAGCATGGAGGAAGCGTTTGATTTTCTAATGGAAAACAAGCTGTATTTCCAGTTTTATTCTAAATGTGCGACCATTATAGTTTCTTCACTTTTGAGAACCGATGGCTTAGTTGCAGACGGGAAGCGATGGTCGGAAGAAAACTGGTTGCTTGGAAAATGTGGGAGTTTCAAAACAATCATCAACGTGAAACATGTGCGTTTCGTCAGCATATATTCCATCAAACGAGCTGGGAATCTCTTGCACCTACACACGGTCATCTCTTTTTTTGAATAACGGACTACTACAATCAGACAACTTGTAGAAACGTCGGAAAAAACCGAGCTGAACAAATGCACACAGCAAGAGGTCTTTGTCCTGGGTATGGGATAAGTTAAAAGAATTCGAGACACAGGTCACCGCCAGAATATCGTCGAAATACGAACTACACACACGTTACGTAGTATTTACTCTGTGCAACATACTAACTCTGATTCATCCTCAAACAAGCGACGGCGCCAACTGCGTGTGTACGAGACACGGTATAAACTGTCTGTTCGTCACTTAGTTAAGCAAGCCACCGTCTAAAGTTGAATCTGCCCTGGAGTGGGAAAAAGTATGCATACGAGCTGGTAATATGTCGTCAACGAAGTAATGGTAAAACCGTGGAGCATTAAATCATTTATTATACGCTTATTTTCTGACTCATGTATTCCTCACGAAGTTGCAGGACTGACGGCGACACAAGTGTAGATCCAAACCACGTTGAACCACAATATCTACATCGCGTTAGCGCTAGGGAAAACTGCTGCAAGCGGCACACACGTCTGTGGGTTGGTCGATTGAGAGTGGGATTGAATGAGCAATTTACAGCGGGCAAGCAAACGTAAATAATTCTCCCTCGCAGCAAGAAGTGTAGAGCGGAGTGAGGGACCAGATTTTACTTCTGCAGCATGTGAGGGGTCGTAACATGACTTGGAAAATCAGTGTGCTCTCCTTACTTTTCTCAGAGACGCACTTTCCTAGTGGGGTAACAGTAGGGTGAATGACCAGCTAGTTCGCGTAAACCTGTAGCGTGCAGAATCCACCTGTCGTGGTCATCGCTGCGGGTACGGACTAGCTATTTATACTGCACGGCAAACAAAAGATTGCCGGTAGATTGGACGTCAAACGTAGAAATGAACCTCTTCCTCAAAAAAGACACTTCCTCATACACGTTCGACTCGCTATTAAATTGTGGTTCCTTTCACCGATCGTATCATGCGTTAAACTCCGACAGCCTGCTCAGCAAATATAGATATCAGGACACGGTTATATCGCTGATTAGAAGGCTGTGGTAAAACAAGAATGGTGTCTGACCTCCGTCAACCTCTAGTCCGTTGTCGAAAATGAGCAGGTGTTCCGCAGAGGAATGGAGAGAGCATTACCTACTAACCACTTCCGAGGGAATCCGTTACAAAGTGGACTTACAATTTTATCCCAACGTTTTTGGTTTTATTCGACAAATCCTCAGAAATACAATACTTTGTTTGTGATATACGGATACATACTAGACATTAACACAGTAGTTGCGCTGGGTTTAAAAGGAACGCAAATATTTGTAAGGAACAAGGTGGTCTTGTAATTTTATCACAAGGTGTTTCGGGTCATCTTTGCCGAAATAGACTTCACCCATCAAACAACAGTACCACAGTTTCCCCGGAAATGATTTACAATATTTCATCAAAGGGGTCGAACAACTAGCATTTCAGCTAAATAGCGCGACCGCTTTTTGTGGTGAAGTTGGCCGGATGGGCCACACGAATATTTGGACCGAGGTGAAAATTGGGATTAGCATGAGCCGAAAAGGGAAATCGATCGATAAATGGTGTATTACACTAAGGAGGTATGCAATTATAAATTTCTTGCACGAAAGCATTGTGCACGTGTCATAATACACGAGGTCTAACCTGTACGTTATTATCTCGCCGACCCAAGTTCGAATGATAAACGATCTTTGTGAAATTCGCGTCTATGGTTCATGACACCAGTATGAAAGACGTACACCCTGTAGCGAACGTCAGTGAAGTGGATGACTAACACGTTCATCCAAACTGAAATCGCAGAGTTTACTGACTGTAGTCATCGTTATGAACACTGTGTTAAACAACATCGAGAGTGAATAAATTGCACAGCGGGACCAGTAGGGACCGTACTCAGTTTCAGACAAATGTCTGAATGGACCTAAAACTTGATTAAATATTACGACTCTCCCAATAATGTTCAACTTACTCAACTACTGTTCGTGGAAGAGAGAAACGTTTAGTATGACCCGCTGGTCCCATAGTGTGAAAAGACAGTCAAACTGGATCTATGAATATTCGTGTTCCACCTCGATCAAGTAACTCAATGAGTGTGAACGTGATCTCAATGGTGAATACCGGGTCTTGAACACTGTCATAAATCCTGGAGTTAATTAAGTCAACAACGTTCAATTCGACGGCATTTTTAATAAAAAATATTTAATATAGCTCCGGTGCTGAAAGCTTTTAGTTGTTTGACAAAACGTTGATTCAGTTAGCACCAACTATATGATTTAGTATGGGATCTTAGGATGAAGGTTTCCGACTACTGGTTGAGCTGGTAGGACATACTGCGCAGAGGTTCCCGTTTTCTACTGCTAGTTCGGATTTGGTCCGAATCTGAACTTTTCTATAAACTAATTGTTTTACAGTTGACAAATCTGCCAGACTATTTGCTAGTTAGGAACTAGTAAAGTTGACCAGGGAGGGCCGTAGCAATATCCTACATTTTCGTGAAGCGCTGGTTTACATTGTTGTTCATATTGTAACAAAAATTTTCCTCAACCTACCATCATTTTGTTTGATCAGTAAATACACTTTGTCGACGGGACTTAATTACTCGGTCTAGGGTGAATTTCCTCGGCGCACCCTTCGGTTCTAAAACCTACCTAAAGAGAAGCCTACTTCCCATCAATGGTTACGGTGGAACGTTAATCTCATACATTGTACTCGTCTGCTTGATGTGCTTGGTAATAACCGAAATGTAGATTGCATTCGAAATCAAATCATTCTACCACTATATCAGTCAGGAGGGACAGTGACACTTTGACAGTTTACAACTACACAGTAAACAAGAGTTATCACCGTTACTGGAATCATCCGGCTGCACGTGGGGTGGACATATCCCCATAAGGTACTACAAATTGTATGCAATGCATCAAATGCCTGGTGAGTCTGCGAACGATTACATCCAACAACTCTCGGCATTTCCAGACTGTCTGCGATGAATCTGGCAGCATCGTGTCGAAAAAACAGCACTTATCTAAAACCTATTGCTGACGTCTGTGATAGGAGGGCGCGTGAGCAACTGCTTTCCGAAGATGAACAATTTTCAACATGAGAGATCGTGATATAGTGTATCAACGCACAAGTGTGATCAAAGTACCTGCAGAATTTGTTTGATCAGACGGAGTTAGGAAAGTTACACACTCGTTACTTTCACCGAAAGTAATACCAACGTTCTGGAAGACCTACAACCTACCTTATGCTATTCGTAAGTAAACCGGCTTCAATGAGAAAGTTTAAATGCACGCGTCCAGTATCCAAGGTCAAAACCCAGGTGCCCGTTTCGAAACCCGAAGGTACAGCTGGCACTTGTGTTAACGATTAAATAACGATGGACCAATTACATTTAGATCGTTATTCTATACCAAGAGTTGAAAACCAATAGACACCATTATCTGATGGTGAACTTTTCACTACATTAGGCTTGAGTTATGCATACAAACAGACTGAATTGGATGAAGATCCAGATCACTGAATCACAATGAGCACTCATTGCATTTCTTGTTACACACACCCGATGTGTGCACGCCTTAGTGTCGTTCTCATCGCTGGACACAATTGTGACCGGTTTTTGCAGACCTTGAACTTGAAAAGATCAGATGCAGCTGTTGTGTTGGAAAAAGAAAAGTGAGTTCTCAGTACACAGTGCACAATGCCTCGGAAATGAGCTAGCAGAGGAAAGTCTACAACCACCAGAAGGGAAAATGGAGCACTACGCGTTGAAATCAGCATCTAAAAATGAGTTAACTTCGGCTGTTTTCCTCAGTGGTGACCGTTTTTTCTGTCGAAAGCAGAGTCCATAGACTGCTTTCGTCTCCAAGCAGAAGCTGCTAAAGAGAGTTAAGATGTTGCACTGCAATTGTACACATGGAAAAAACCACGCTGAGACCCACAAAAACCGAT
Organism: Paragonimus westermani; assembly: GCA_008508345.1. Classification (NCBI taxonomy): domain Eukaryota; kingdom Metazoa; phylum Platyhelminthes; class Trematoda; order Plagiorchiida; family Troglotrematidae; genus Paragonimus; species Paragonimus westermani. The sequence goes on from QNGE01001605.1 coordinate 67,889, forward strand.
CGCCCTCATGTGGTGCCCCCCTCATACAGTCTGGGTGCCATGCTATTACATAGCTTCCAGATGGTTTAGAACGTCTCGCCTTCTACGGCTGTCTGACACCGAGGTCAGCTTGACCAGGAAGTGTTGGCTATAATGTTCAGTGCGAAACGGTTTCATTAATATCTTCTCCGACTAAGCCTCACGGTTTTACGCATCACAAGCCCTTTATCTCGTTAAACAGGCGAGAAGAAAGCGATACAAGTGACCTCCCCGCGGACAATTCGTTGGTCTCTCATTTTGTCTGCCTATAGCGATAAAATTCAATAGATTCCCGGATGATTCAATACTGCTGGTGAGGACTTGAGTAGGCTGCCACTACCAGATACACCGTTCACGTAACTCATCTAGGAACTTGAGCATCTATTCTACCTGTCTGCTATGCATCATTCAACGTTTCAACCATTCGACGGATATACAAGAAACAACGACAATGTGCCAGTCATAGTCAAACGGTACATGCAGAGAGGATGGTCAGAACCTGACGAACTTGTAACTTTCCGGTAGGGAATTACCGAATTAGGTGTTCAAAATGAGTGTCAACCTTGGGGAGCATATGTCGTGGTTCTCAGGTGACTGCGACTGTATATCCCTGATGAACTCCACAATGCCCATCCAGGCATCGTGAAAATAAAATCGTTATCCCGTTCTTGCGTACGGTGGCCTACGCTGGATGGTGACATCTTGTCAACAGTTGAGTCATACATACTCTACAAAAGAAGTCAAAGTACCGCTGTACCCTTGGAGATGTCCAGAGACGCCACGGAAACAAAACCATTTGAGTGACTCTCACGACGTTCGGTTTCCCAGAAACTATGCTTCTACACTTACTGGGCTGAATATGAGAACTTCACCAACTGAGATGGAAGTAAACATGTTGCGACAGCACCTTATCATCCCGTTTCGAACGGCCTAGCTAAGTGTGCTGTGCAGATAGTGTTATAACGCGGAACGACCGAGCGAATACAATCGAGCTGTAACGATACCTACGAAAATGTTATATCAAGAAAAGACCGAGCGAACACAATTGAGCTGGAACGATCGCTACGACGAAATAACACTGTATGCGCTGTTGTAACCCCGAAGAGCCGACACCCAAGCAAACTACGAAGGAAAAACTGGTCTCCAGAAAGAGAGCTTTTACTGTCTCATTCCAAAGACAAATTACAAGCGGAGCTCTTGCGTATTTATAGCTCGTCAAGCGACTCTGTTAATAAAGTTCAATGAAGCGCATGCAAAGCGACTTAGTTCATAAACCAGCGAATTAGCGTCCAGTATGTAAATCGGCGCGAGAAATGGAAATGAGAGTGCAATAGTATTTAACATTCCCAACAGATAGTAAAGATTATGAGGAGAAAACAGCCCAACGTCCTCTTACACGCGCATCTGCAGCGCACTCTCGTAGCTCATTGGAATCATGTAAACGAAGCCACCAACAGCGGTCCGGCCGAACTCACACCTGATCTTCGTCTCTGTAATCGGCTGGACTCTTTTCAGGGTCATCAATTAAGTCATCGTTCCATACGGAATACCAAAAGACTATTCCGACAAGCACACTAAAAACAGAAGTGTATCATAATCTATACTTGGGTGTCTTACCGTTCAGAGTACGTGGCATGCCGTGCTCCGGCAACCACTAACGGATCAATTATACAGGCTCAAACGGAAGAATGGTGAATGGTGCGACGCCATCTAGATCATGTGAGCCAGCGGATATCCAGCTCAGAAAACCGGCAGGCCGCTATGGCTTAGCCTTCTGAAGCACATGACGCCACCATGGCTCAGCCGACGCCACAACCAAAACACCTCTGCGTCGGTTACAGCGTCATCTGACAGACCGTTTGCATGCCTGATAGCCGCAACCGATGGAGGGAGATGATACGTCCGCTACCGATGTGTGATCGATTGTTCCACACGTGTTGTATGCATTCCTATGGAACGGCCGATAACTACTTGAAATGGCCATCTTATCGATCATCGGAAATAATCGCTCATGAGTCTCGTGTTCGAACGGTTCGTGCTGTTTTACGCTGGACTGGTGACTATTTTGCGCTTGGTTTACATTGACACGGTTGTTGCAATAAACCGTTTTTTAAATCTACAAACATTCTGTTCGAGAAGTAAGTGTGACAGAAGCAAACTAGGAGCCCACCTAGCCAATGCCCATTTTATATAACATGTCGTTGCTGGCCTTACCCAACTTGTCACCTAACGTGGACCTCTGCTTGGCAAACTGTCCCAAGTATGACGTCATCCTGTGGCAATTGGAACTTCACCATGAGAATGTTATTTAAACAAAGTAAACAATACTTATTACGTTCCATTATTGTTAATCTCAGCTACTAATCACGAATAAACGCGGGCCGCCATTCACACACTGATCGGGCATGTATAAAAGGCAGCTGATTCTCGATCTGGCACGCCACACAACAGCAGACGCTTGCAGTGTACATGTGGACTGTTCACATGTGGTCCTCTGAATTTTAAGATTGCAGTGGCCAGTGCAACTGAGTTGCAACATGTGGACTGCAGTCTGAACAACAAGACGTTCTACTGATAGGCTTAGACAGAAACGAAGCTCGAATCGGTGGTTGTTCTCTGAAAAAGATCGATCAGAAAACCCAGAATGTCGAGGCAGAGTTCAACGTGTACTTTGGAACGTTAAATATCAAATTCAACATAAACATTATTGTAGTGAACTTTGATGTAAGTCAGTGGGCAATGGGAAAATTATTCGGTCCGGCAAACCAAGAGAAAAAAAAACTAAAGAAGACAAATTTGAGGACACGGGTTATGACAGTTTGGGAGACCTGAAATGCGACATTGTTGTTGGATTTTCTGCGGCCAGTCATGAACAAATAGGAATGGACTGATGTGGTTGGTTATTGTTGACATTGCTAAGCTGGTCGAGGTGCAGTCCGTTGCAGTACAGCCGTTTCAAGTAAACGTACAAACTTCAGATACAGTGGACCTTCTGGCAAGCGACAAATGAACTTTTCCGGGATGTGCATATTGTAGAAAAACGAGGTCATGAATAGCTCGTCCAAAGAACCTTCCAGATGAAGTTGAGCCCGCATGCTGTACTGATCAATCACAGATTCATCGTCAAATTCGAAGTGTTCGTGTAGACGGGAGAATGGTCCGGAGGCATGGACCGAAACTACCCCCTGAGAATCACCTTTGCGATCGTATAGCGTAAGTTGTCGAATGGCCTCGATGCATTTCACCCAATTCTCAAACTCCAATGCAGATCCTGTGAGTGACACAAAAAACAGCACGAAAAGGATTGCTGGCGTCGACCAAAACAATGCAACAAACCTGCTTCAATCTGCGCCAGAAATGAGGAAGTTTTCTAACCGACACACGCGAAAGCTTTTGCTTCACAGAATGGGTACATGAGTGTATAATTTTGCAAACTAACACCACAGTCAATCTATAAGAACGCAGGAAATTCGCCGGCAATTGCAGCCTTCGAGGGCTGGACATCCGGAGTTGAGTAATGTAATCCCAGTCGCCGAGTTGAACTTGCGGCTGGAAACAATAGTGGACAGGTTGGTCAACCTTCCACGAGGTAGAAGAACGGATACTGAGTAAAAGCCTGACGAACAGATAACGAGCAGTTGCACACTCATTTAGTCTCTGGATGGCGTGCAACCTGTCCAACATCCGTCGTGAATTATGGTCCCGTAGAGAAGCAAACCAACGACCGAATTTACTGTTTACTTTACGTTAACCCCATTCACAACATTTGAATTCGTTGAACATGTTTGGCAGATGTGGCGCATTTTTCTCACCTCTTGCAGAGGGCACCTATTTACGTGGGTCACGTGACAAACGGTCTCTAGAAATCGGTTGGGCGTCCCATAACGTTAAAACCAAAGCTGGAAATGGTTAATAGTAGAGTTAGCTAAACATGGACTTCCCAACTGAGCAAAATACTTCAAGCTATCAGTACTGTATCCGATTGATCAACTTGATAAAACAAAATTATCCCATCCCTTGAGTTCCCCGCCTCTACTGTACAAGTTACGGGTCTCATATGATACACCAGACCACATGTGGACTTCGAACTGTCAGAGTGCTCACGAACAGACAACTGAAATCGTGGCAACCGGACTCGAACTCTCGACCATAGGGTTAGTAACCCGGTGTCTGAACAACGAAATTGTCGTCAGCCTCATCTGTTGTAGTCGGCGTGAAGTATTGTCCAATGAAACTGGACGTTAGATGAAACCGTTAACATCAAGTTGAATGTGGATTCCACCGAACGGATGTATACCTTCATCAGCGGGCGATCAATGTATACCATTTGCGCAATCAATGCAGTGAAACTTATCCATCATCAAACCTGATCCAATGCACTGTTTTAAACATCACTTGCAAACCCGCTTGCGTAACTCTTTAGTCCCAGTCTGGAAACAGTGTACATGATGTAGCCTAAGCCGTCCTCCAATAAGATACTGTGAAATGAATTCGTCGACAGAGAGAGAGAGAGAGTACGAGTTTCAACTAACAACTATGTGCTAACATGGAAACATTTGCGAGTTGATAGGATATGCGGTTCAGTCAACCACCGACTTCCAGGTCGTGCCTTATCGTGAAGGGTCTCCGCTTGATGTATCGAAAAATTTAGGTACGTAGACCAGCATTTGCCAGAGGTGTTTGGATGAATCTATACGCTCCCTTGGTAGGAGAGCAGTATTCGAACAGACGGCTAAGCTCAGCTTTGGCACCAATAGGGGCTTACCACATAGTACGTAGCAAACAACCACCCACATACTAGCAACAACAAAACTGATCGCATTTCGCGTGGACATTCCAGCCCTGCATGACCTAGCAATCATGCAGGATTCAGGTTAGAGATTTCTCTAACTTCCCTACTCAGTTGGAACGTGTAGGAACCTGATGTCAAGCAAACGAGGCTGTACGTGTTATGCTTAGTACAGTGATCTGCAGCACAGTGATGTGCATCTATCACAATCGCATCACAGACAATGCGCAACCTAGCTAGCCAGCAGAGTAGATCACAGTACGTTATCCATAACTGCGTACTAATGCGTAGGAAAGTGTCTCTAGAGAGAGACATGGCTAATTACGAAGCCCCCAAACGGGATAGACAAAGTCTGCACAGTGTGTTACAAGTTCGTTGCTTTAAGCCCTCGTAGTTTGATTCAGCTGTTAAAGATCACGATGAATAACACTTGACGCGTGAGAAAGTCACCTAAACTGAATATCAAATGTGAGACCGGCAATTCCACGTAGATCTGGCTAAACCACAGCAGAACATTGGTGAGGTTCCAATCAACCGGAGGATAGTTGCAAACTCGAGTTATCAAACCCGAACGATTCAGAACTAGTAACCAGCGTTATGACAGCGTGCATAAACTAAAATCATACACGAATTGTGTGTAAAAACTGCACAAACAAGTGCCTGAAAATCACACAAGATGGGATACAATAAGAGCAACTAAATCATGCCGTCACTGTATGGCGGTCAAACGATTAAAATGTGCGCAGACAATTGAGACTAACGAAAACATCCCGTAACACTACAACTTCGCGCCGAAGTCGAACAAGTTTGTTGTTATCTTCGCTAGATAGTCTGCTGCACCAAATGTGGTGATCGTATGAATGACGTGGCCCCGTTTACCAGCCCACAAAATGTGAGATGAACTGGTTAAATAATGAAAACGGACATGTAGTGTTAATCATGTGTCAACTACATGCTTAATTACTCAGGAATCTCGAACTGACACAAACAATGTTCAATTAAAACAACGGGGTGATCAGCACATCGGCCCAATACAAAGAATTCAGCTGTTACGTCCAGCAAAGTCTGTAAGTGTCATCCAACAGGTCAGAATCTTGCGTTTAGCCTATTCAGTCATTGGAAACGCCGAAGTGGCCTATTTGGATCAACCCTCACAACCATCACAATTTCCACGAGCCTGCCCTAAAGGCACTGTGGTCCAGAGCGCCGCCCACCTAGACAGTGATGTGGAATATCTCGCAGGAAACGCTGCTGAAAAGGTTATAGGTTACTAAAAATAAGAGAAGCAATATTAATAATGGCAATAAAACAGGGCTATGTGGAAAAACTAGAAGTGCCATGAAAACGGGTATGCCATTGCCAATGTCACATTACCAACTCCCGCAGCATTATTAACCAACGATTTGAGTTATCACGAAAACCCCAGACCGGCAGGTGAAATCCATCCACTTTCCTCAGTGGAACACTCAGGGTCTTCATACCTCGCAACTACTCTGTCGCTTGATTACCACGCACGTGGTTTCACCTAACTGTTAGCCGTCTCACCATACAATGATCGGCACGACAAACACTCAGCTGGTATGCGGAGCACATCACCCAACCATCGCAGGCTGTGCAACGAGATTATTTGACCAGCTGACCGTGCACTTCGAGCGTTCCGGAATACGCACCGGCGAAAGTCCACATTGCTCACGCGATCAGTCCTGCTAACGTGGGTTGACCAGCGGAGACAATGATGGCCAAACATAACAAGTCTCCTCATATCTTCGCCGCCAACAAGCTGGGTCCATGAACCATAGGGCAGAAACAAATCATACACAAGCATTATATTCCCTTTCTTCCAGCGACAACCACACGTCTTTCCGACGCCACAGATGACGCAGACTGGCAAAGGTAAATTGCGCTCTTGCCACCCTCGCTGAAATCTCATCTGCAATATTACAAGCATACGAGATAGTGCTACCCAAGTATGTGAAACTGTCAACAGTCTCAAATTGATTGCCTGCAATAAAAAAGGTAGGAGTGAGAGTACCCCAATCTTGACTAANGCTACCCAAGTATGTGAAACTGTCAACAGTCTCAAATTGATTGCCTGCAATAAAAAAGGTAGGAGTGAGAGTACCCCAATCTTGACTAACCACTCTGCACTCTATAGATGCCAAGCGCATCACACACAAACCGGTCCGGTCACTCACGTTGTTCTGGATGATCTGCAAGTCTACGACGGTAGGGCTAAGCAAGCCAACATCATCCGCATACTCAAGGTCCGTCAACCGAGCGCCCGAAAGGAGCCCAACGCCTAACTCGCTGGATTCTTCAAGCGCGCCAACCAGAGTTTTGTTCACAACGAAAGTGAATAAGAATGGGAAATCGGACACCCTTGAGGAACACCCCCAGAAGAGATGAGCGACTGAGACAGTTATTCATAATCTCTCACCCTGTTGACAAAGTGAGCATAGTTATTCCAATATATTCACGCACTTCCCTGGTACTCCTTTGCGAGGAAGCCACTTCCAGAGAAAGTTACGAGTACCTAGCTCAGAAGCAGCCTTTAGCTCTAAACTAACTACGAGTGTCGGCTGCCTATAAGGTTACCAGTGTTCCAAGATCCGTCTCAAGGTTAAAATGTGATCAATTTACCTTTGACCATGTCGAAATCCTGCCTGTTGTTCGCGTATCTGACTTTCCCTGGGGTTAGTGAGCCAACAGAAAATGAGGCCAATCAGTCACTTGGATGCAGCATCCACTATCTAGATCCTTCTGTGGTTGTCACAGAGAATTCGGACCCCCTTTCTGAAAACGGGAATCATCGGTGATAGGTACCAATCACGAGGTACCTCTTCAGTTTCAGAAAGCGCCCGAAAGAGTTTCGTCAGTTCTGACATCAATCTCTCAGCACAATACCTGGGAAGAGAAAAGGAGAAGAGGTCTGGTCCAGTAGATTTGTTACGCCTCAATAACTTAAGTTCCAGAGCCACTTCTGCTTTCAACGAAGGACCGCCTGGAACAAAGAAAGTGATTATCCGGATCCTGTCGTCCGCAGGGTCTCGTCGAGGGAGGCTGAACTGCTCCCCAAAATATTCAGTACACTTGTCAAATCGATGCGATTGGCTGGTGATAAGTGAACATATGGTCTCATACAGACTCGACGTCAAGTACAACTATGGATCAGGGAAAATGGCTCTCTGCTATACCCACATAAAAAGCATCCACCTATTCCATCTATTTCGACTGTTCGACCAAGTGATGCTCACGGCCTTTGCGTAAGCTTCTGGTCAGCCTCGAAGGTCGTCGTCACATTCACAGCCAGGTGGAATTTAGCACTGCTTGTTCATGAAGTTCATCGACGTGACAGAAATCCAGCTTGTAGCAACTGGACAGCTCTTTTGGGACATATATCGCAGCAAACTTTCATAACCGCTGCGATTTGTTCCCACTGTTCGTTAGGTTATCTCGCCTGACTCGAACTGGACAATCGGTTTATCAATGCTTCCCGGTGAGCGCTCTTAACACTGACCTCGATCGAATGCCAGTTAGGTACCTCACATTTACGAGTATGTGACCTCTCAACAAGTGACGAAGCAAAACGGGCACATGCAACACCATGATCAGCTGGTTGCTCAAAAATGCACGAGTCTTCAACAGAATGGCAACACCTGTAACCTATCATCATAGACAACAATACATCAGTGGTTCACATTGATGCTTAACTTCTACCTACAAGGGACTGATACGTGATAGAGTTGTGTCCATGGCTAAGAAGAACAGTAAGGTTTTCATGTAACACAATGTCACTTCGTGTGTTGGAATGCAATGCTCGAATGGTATAGACTATGGGATACGCACAGCTTTAGTAGTCTTTCGTCACTGTCAACGCGTTGTGCATAAACACCAAACAAGAACGTTCAAGCTAGGCATTAAAATCGCCCGCCAGTATGATGATATCAGTGTTTGGTCAATGATGGCATCATAGAACGCATCTTTGATAGCATCCAAACAACTGTCCGTTGGCGTCTTTTTGATTTGCGTTCACAGACTTTAGCCAATGTATTGAGCCTGACAGGTTATAAGTGACTGTTCACGGGGATCCAATCGGGCAAACATTGCTCTGCTCTGGAACTCAGTCTGGCTTCCGTCCCCAGCTTGACCACGACCTTCAGCTTCAGCGTCACCAGAGGATACAGGGTTTTCTTGAGGGATCCCACCGTGAGCCAATAACTCAAGAGTCTGACTCAGTTGACACTGAGGAGCTTGCTTATTCCGATGGCGCAGTGAATGAGACATTGACATCTGATTCTGAGCATTGCTGCGCTCAGTAGGTGTATTCAAAGATGTATCAGACTTTTGAAATATACCTTATGGTTTTTGACCGTTCTGGATGGTACGCCAGCGGTCACGGTCAACTGTTGAGTGGTCGAAGTGCTCTTTGTCTGACTGTATCTTTTTTAATCCACCACTATCTGATACACAGGACAGCAGTGTCACAACTACGAAAATAGTTCTGCTCTATGCCCATAGGATCGTGCCTCGCTACCTAAGTACCCGTACGCGGTCATCAATACGATATACAACACAGTGAGTGCATTTGCTTTTCGTCTGACTGATACCCTTTGGTCCGTCTGACAAAATTGCACATGGAAGGATCTTAGTCGGCACACCCCTCCGGATTGATGCAGTGCACAAGCGTGAACATCAAATCAAGGTGGCAGAGTAGGCTGTATTGTGCTCTACCTCTACTCTAGCACACCTAATAATTTTTTCTCTACCCAGTTTCGTTCCTATTTAACTGGGTCAGTTTCTCCTTCAGAATATTGTTCGTCATTGCTTCAGCCCGAACCACAATAGCACCTGATCAGAATAATGGCGGCTTAAACAGATGAGTACGATCAGAAAGACGAGACGAGGCAACAAAGCCCAATGATATAAGATGCGGGCGGTAAATACAAAATACTCGATGCATGTATCGAATAGGCAACAAGTGGATTATCATAATTCGGATAAACTTAAATGGAAATGGTAGGGAACCGATGAAAATGTGCAGTTTCTGTTCTACAATGAAAATATGAAAGAGTAGCCAATGCTTTCAATGATGTATCTGTCTGATTGTGTCACTTACTAAGTAAGAACAATCGGCAAAAGGTAACAGTATAAATCGTAAGGAAACCTATCGTCTTGCATATGCTCTCCGAATTTCATTTGCAATGTGGTTGCTTGCTTATAACGCGTGCACGCTTCAACGTAGAATATTGTAGATAAGATAAGGAGGTTTATAAATTAGGCTCAACATCTCTTCCTTCATCACTCTTTTATCATTCAACCAAAGCATAACTTTGTATTGTGAATGTATGACTGTAACGCATCGGTGTGATGTAATGCCATTTTCGTCGTTGTCCATAGTGGCGACGCTGAATCGGTGCTTACCAATAAGCGGCGAGCTTCAGTGGACGGAATTAAAAGAAATACCTGGGAAAGTGTAGGTTTGAAGCCAGTATGTGCCCTTAGCAAAGTGCTCCGAAACCCTTACGGGGGCCAATGCGACGTGAAAGCCCATTTTGTATGACCACAAACTACCTACCCAAGAAAAGTCTGCTTATCGTGCTTGCATGTGGTTTAGTTAATCAAGCACAGAGGACGTCGTATTTGGATTTTGTCTTCCTCAAGCAGCTAGTGTGCTCTAACTATTATCCCCATCTGATTAGACGACTACATTTTACACCGTGCTGTATTATTTTATAGCTACCGTTTAATTTGCAAGTTTAATTAACTGATTCGTTCGGTTGTCGCTATCACGCACCCTCACAAATGTCCAGTTATCGTGTCACCACTAAGCCAAAGGCACCAGCCTGATGATAACTGCTGCTGCGCTTGTTCACTCTTGTACAGATGCTAATGACAGGATGCATATCATCGAACTGTGTTATATAATTTTGTTGTGCTGATGTTGGCAAAACAGAACCCCAGTCGACTATACTATGTTGAGGTTTGAGTTTGTAAGCGCGGGATTGTCTCAAAGATTTGTTTAACCACTTGGGTCAAGCGCAAACACTCGAAGTACTGAACATTAACACGGCAGTGGAACAGAGTTAAGAAATTCAGCTGCGACCAGTATGAGTTTTTCTCCTTATTATCCGCGTGAGATTTCATCTTGAGTACGGTTTCTAGGGCTATTCGAGGTTTCTAATTTTGAGTATTGCAGGTTGTGCAACCGATCCGGCGAAGGGATACAAAGTTTTAGGTCGACTTTTTATCACTGAGTTTCAATGATTTATGGTCGATTTTATAAGATCGTAACCGGATTATTGACAGTGTAATATTGCAATACCTAGAAGCACTATAGAGCTGAATACAGTAATCAACGACTGTCCCATCGTATTGGCCAGACCAGCGCATCCCAACTCAGAAGGTGGAATACATGAGTAGTAGGAACGCGACCGAACTTTCTTGATATAAGTTTCAAAAGTGCCACTCAATTCCATTTGATTAATGCCGATTTGCGCCCACACGCTTAGAAAAATACAAAAAGTCTGTCTAACCTGCGGCGTTTGTTTGTGTGTATGGTAGGCTGACTGAGCCTTACTCACAAACAGTTTCGTTCGGACTCCTCTCCACATCTGTTCTGCCGCGCTCAGTCCCGACATCCCCACGTTGTTCCTAATCTTTCGACCATTGGAAAAGTGCAGCTTGAACGTCGGATTACCTTAACTGTCTCTGGAGCGTAGTTCCCAACAATGAACCGATCAACGTAGCAAATACGGATGTCCTAAAATCTCACCACATTGTTTCTCATTGTTTCAGAACTTCCTCCAGCATTCACCTTCAGCTTGCCCAAGCCATAAATAGCTGTACGTGCGGTGATGTGCCATCTTCGATGTAAATGCCTGGTGCTTATTGTTCACCATTTTCCCTGCCTAATCGGAGCGGTCAGAAATAACCTCTTTTTGGATGTGACGAATCAGACAGGAAATTCGGATCAATCATGGAATGAGTTTCAACCATATTACCCGTCTTGTTTTAAAATGAACATGTATGAATGCGCTCAACTGAAGAGCAAACATATACCCAGACTTACCGCAAATCCACTCGACTAGACTATCCCTAGAAACTGGTGAATTGGTGGAAACCGCGGGAATATCATATAATCCCAATGAGACACCATGGTGAACCAGAAGGGTGACCGCAGTAGCTTGTAACGCTGCTCCTAATAAGTGAGTAGACTACAACGAAGAGTCTGATTAGTACTTTAAATGACACTCACGTCGGACCGGAAAGGTGATGTGAACATAGGGTTAGCCTCAATAGTACCGTCGTAGAAAGCGGGAACATGCATTCGATACTGTTTCAAAACTGCCGACTGTATGTCTTCCAGATGGCCTCGGATCTCCTGAAGAATATACCTGTTACATGAAGCAGCTGGCAAATCCTCGCGCTTCACATGCATCACAAGCCATTTGCGAACCAACGTGATAAAGCTACTTTTGTTTGTAACCAGAGAAACAAGCGCGTTCCATGCCAATTCCGCTAGAAGCGAGGGATAATGCAACACACGAAACCGATGTAAGGTATTTGTTCTTTGAACCGGTTGTACCGACACGTTGCCACCAAAGGAGTATATTTCATGAAACTGAGAAAGTACCAGAAACGGTGTAAGATTTAGCTCGAATGGTTACAAACAAAAGCGATACGTGATGAGAACCGTGAAAAGGAAATTGCGAATTATGGCAATAGCTAACAAAAAATGTGGAGAACGTAATGAGGAAAAACTGCTTTTTTGAGCTCGATTATCATGCTAAGTATAGTATAATCAACATGAAAATAGTCACCAGAGCGAATTTGAAAGGCAGACAACAACAAAGAGGCTGTGGGCGTTATGATGATCAATACTTGGGCAATGGCTATTCCAAATCGTGAGTTCGACCGACTGCAGATCAAAGAAAGCCAAACCTTAGCGCGGATCTATACGGGCCGAAATGGTCAGAGATGGGCAGTCGAATATAACTGACCCTGGCAAAGGCCATCAAATCGCAGTCGAAAGGCAAACTTACACTTTGGACAATCAATCTTTATATCTGAAGATGAACGTCATATTTTGCAGAGGTCTGCGCAGTCAGTTAAGACGCACGCACAACTGACTGTGAAATGAGGCACAAGACAGTTCTCGCTCACGCTGGAGCTACCAACAGTGTATATCTTCGTCCGGGTCGAAATTCACACTACTGTTCTAGTTATTGTGAGACGGATGTGTCAGCTTCAACGCCAGCATGTTCGTAATACGCATGACAACATAAGAATATATGCATTCGGCGATGCCTCCTGTAAGGTTGCCAGTGTTGTGGTAAACACGAGCGGTGTTGCCCATTTGGCCGATTCTGCCCTTTCTGTTAGTCTGAAAGAGGTTTGGAAAATCACCTGTCGAATGCATATAAATCGAGTTAGGATGGTGAGGAGTAACGGCGACTGTTGCTGAGAGCACTGAAACCCGATGGCCAATAATCTCCTAACAGACCGCCCTGATATCTGTTTTTACGTTTATCGCGTTGTAATTCGTTTGACGATCAAAAATAGAACACAAGCTTTGTTCGCCACTTTGTTGTCCTTACGATATCAAAACACATTGTTGAAATACTTAAACAACCAGTTTCCAGTTTGTGATACCTAACAAGATTCGCTCGTGTTGGTGTCAACGAGCACAACAGAGCCGGATGTTATGATGGTGTAAAGTCCACGTGTGCATCTTGCCAACACAGAATGCACGCGTTCGAATAGGAAGTGATACTCTTATCTCACAAACAAGCTAATTGAGACAGAAGTTAAATATACTCGAGAACCAGTAATCAAACGGCTATAGGATAAAATGCAGTATTTTCACGAGGTCTGAGAAGAAGATACCTAATTTTGGGAAAGTGAGACTTAATATGGCGCATTTTTGATGAGAACACTACAAAGCCACATTACTGGAAACGGATGGTGTGACAGTCAATTAATTCGCAATTTGACGGCATTGTAAATCAACAGGGATACATCTGCTGTCTAAAAGTGATGATAGAGAGGGCTAATCATTCAGACTACCTTATAAAAAACAGTTTGTGCAGATTTCAGATTGTTCACTGCACTAATCGTGGTTCGCTAACGAATATATCGTTGCTATCAAAAGTACGATTGTGGTGCATCATCTAACCGGAGGTACGAGAATTCCAACTCTCAGCGGAATATCTCAACGTGCCGGTAAGGTAAGTCGAAAAACGCACAGCGTGCGGATCAGGGACAGCATGAGAGACCGGATGAGCCACCGCTCAACTGGATCGGACCAATGGACGAGACGTGACATGGAAAATGATGTGAATAACCAGATCGGGGGCGCAGTTATTCCAACACTCGGAGGAATATCTCGACATGGTCGTAGAATACGGTCAGAGGCCACAGTGGATAGACTGCGGACAACGCGAGCGACCGCACGACCCAGCGCCCAACGAGACCGGCCCAACAGACGATGAATGGCAGATGAAAAACGTCTTGACAGAAGGCGTCAGGCATACACAAACACCACTGCCCACGACGTGTGAGCGGAAACCACGGGTGTTGTAGACCGGAATTCTCACTCAAACGCGAGCGTGCACAAAGCGTGGGAACCAGCGAGTTGGACAATAAGGGTTGTGCTTTATTGAACGCCTTTTTCGCTACACTATGAATTAATCCTCCTTGTTGGTGAGCGCAGGTTGTGGTTAGTCCGAACTGATGCTCAACGATTTCCCACGGTATCCATTAGTTTGCAAAAATTGTTTCTCAAATTTACACCATTTATGTACTGATGAGAATTTTCAGCTAAGCTTACCACAAAAAGAAGGCGTCTTTAAACCAAGAACGTAATTATATATATACATATAACTAAAGTATGGCCGACTGACACATAGTGACCAGGAAATTCGAACGGGCTCGACTGACGTGCAGCTGACCGAGCGGTTACTTAGTGCACAGGCAAACGTGCGTCCGCGTTAAGTCACAGGTCCATGCCCTTAATTTCAAGAAAAACCACGTGACTACTCAAACGCAATATGAATGGATAGCAAGGTGTGACACGTCGACAGGACTACGAACGACAAAAAGCAAGCTAAACATACTTGGGGAATGTAAGTAACATAGTGAAAATAGGCCGGTAGTTTTTGAGTTCCAATTTTCGTGCATATACGGTTCTGAAGGTCGAGGCAAAACACACCATCACTTATAGCTTGATCGTCCGTGATTCCACCGATCACGAAAACGGCTGAGAAAGAAATCGCATCGGAAAACGGTAGAAAAACAAGCGCGAATAACACGCATGTGAATAAGAAATACTGTAACTAACTACCACTGACACAGGCGTCCTGTAACAATCTCATAGTTTAGTATATCAACCGGAATTGAACAAACAGACTGATTAAAACAGTAAACCTCTAACAGTGAAAACAACACACCTGAGAAATCCCGAATGCATGAAGTTTCGAAAGCTACGCGCGTTGTTCAAAGCATGTAAGTGATAAATAACTGATGACGATCAGTTTAGTGAATATAAGAAATATTATCGCGTGACCCCAGCACGGAGTCATAGCCTCTACTAACGCCTCCCCACCCTCCTTGAAAAGTGACAGCACGAGGTCATCTGGACCAGCAGCATTATTATCCTTGAGAGTCGCACTGCAATTGCGGACCTCAGTGTCAGTGGGTGGATCCAAATCTACCGATCAGCGTGCTACACGATGAATTTGTGGCGGCAACGCAGTAGAAGCGGTAGGCCAGTTAAATCGACCCTACAAGTGATCCACCCATCGCTCTGATCCTCTAAACTTACCATAGATCAGTGTGCCACCTGTCTCGCTGATTGCTTCACTGACAGAGACCAGGCCTGATTCGGAGAAGGCGGGTTCCAATTACAGCAATGGAGTGCACGATGCCCACAGCTAATGCTGGCTACAAATAGCTTATGCTCAGCGTACAACTGCAACAATCGCCCATCACTATCCGATCGACGTGACGCTACTCCAAACCTGCCATCTCTAGACGAGATTCAGCTTCACCAAGGCGGTCGGTCTGGGCATTCCTACCTCTGGCCAGAATGACTACATAACACCCACGTACAAAACGAAGGAGAGCGTCAGATCCGAGTGAAAAGCATCACTGACACCCAATAAGAGCGTGAGCACAGAAAATGAATAGATTTATGAAAATCTCACCTCTCGAGCTGGCCTTAACAAAACCTGTCAGACGGATGGCACAAACTCTACTGCTACCAGGAATCCAACGTACCGATGAGACTGCGGTCGTCATGCTGAGGACTATACCTATCCCAACCTGATCGGTAGCGGTAGCCGTGGAGTCACACGAAGTGTATAAACAGTATCGGGTAGACAACATGGCTGCTGTTCGTTCCATACGTTGATTACTGTCCTGAATTCCAGTCTCCGAAATGCAGCAGACACCGAAATTCAACGAGTCTAACGTACGTGCGAGAGCGTCCTGACGACCTATCTGTTTTAGCATGCGAACGTTGAAAGCACCGACGTTAATTCACATTTTAAGTTTAAGCAAGGGACGAGGGAGGCCTAAAACTGAATGGCAAGAGGCGAAACTTACGTGTTCGGTTTTATTATGATTAATTACATCTCATGTGGGGCCTGCAAAGTAGTTATCACAGATGGAGGTCGGGAGGGTTGTAAGAGCTAAATTTGATGGTATAATGTATAGTGGGAGAGGGGTCAGCATTAGCATATTTTCGCCTATCCACCTTGCTGTATGAAGCAGATAGGGCGACCCGGTTTATACTGCGAGACGGTCGATGCAATATGGAATTACTGGTGTTGTGATTATTCATGGTTATATGTGGGTTGAGATACTGCCAGAACGCCCAGACCTAGAGAGGAGAACGATTAGGGTTTTCAACCAAAGCCTTTGTCTCAAAAGCCTGTATCGCAAGGCAGCAGGTGAGTGGCAGTATACCAGAACTGGTACATTTTTCGTGGGAAAAAAATACCAACCTTCTTCCAACCCCCAACCTGGAGGACCAGCAGACTGTGGTTTGTCACACCTGTACCTAGTGGCCTGCCTGGCGTGAGTAACTCAGTTGGTGTGGTTGCCACTCTGTCCAGTTTAGCCCAATCGGTCATCGAGATGCGCCCGTCGTCACACCGCATCAACATCCCATCTCGTTGTGACAGGACAGTGAAGATGAATTCAAGCTAGAAAAAGGATTACGATGAACTCAAAGGCAAACCAGAGCCTGCTCGACTATATTCCACTGAATGGTCACCCATGTGCCGTCAAACTTAACAGTTCAGTTAAAATTGGTCGACAGAGACCAGAAAGAAGCTGTCCATTTGTCATATCTGCACATGCTCTGATAAACAATAGTTCAGGGGCTGACAAGAACGCCTTCTACAATGTCCTCCCTGAATTTAAGAAACAAATGCGCTCGGGCGTCGATGTACTTGCTGATGTTACAAACGCACAACTTGGTCGCCTAATTTCAGAGTACAGAAGCGGTTGTATACCATGTCCACCTCCATGCCCGACGCGTTACAATCATGAACACTTAGCGGAGTTTATGATCAGAGCATGGTATATCAACACAAACCCCAACAGTTTGCCACGTGGAATTAACACCGTGCAATTTAACCAAGTGATCAGACTGTCGTCAGTTATCGCTGGCACCACTTTGGAGTAACCGGCTTAACTCGGACCGCGCCGTAGTTCGCGTTCGCTTGGTTTTACCGTTTATTCAGAGATTATCTGCTCATTAATATGAAGCACTCAGTAGGAAACTGGGTGATAAAGTGTCACACTTTATTGCTACGTCGTATTCTCCTCGTTCCTACCCTACTGATTCCTACATATATTATTATCCTAACCTATCCTTCCGCTCATTACGCTGCAAATCATATGCCTCGTCTTCTAGTTGATTAAAGCCTTTCTATCAGGCGTTGTCTTCTCTTCACTCTCTCCGGTCACTCTTTACGGATCTATCCATTAAAATTTAATCAACCAGACATAATAGACCGTCTGCTACGACCGCACCGATTTGACGCCTCTCCGAAATCTACGGACAGTAGTGACGTCTGGGAACACTGGGTATATACCTTCGAAAATTTCCTTGAATTGTTTGCTTCGCATTAGCTTGACAAGTAAAAAAAATTTCCACATCTCCTGTCATTCAGCTCATACAATTCCATCTCTCACTGTAGTGATTATGATTCTGCTATCACCACACTCCACTCTGTCTACATTCAACAGGAATGATACTTTCGCACGCCACCTTTTAACAACTTGAATACAAGCTGCCAATGATGCTGTCGACCAGTTCATGCAAAAACTCCGGAATCTTGTGGAGGATTGTAATCTCTAAACTGTCGGCGCACAACAAAACTAAGAGGACGTTATCCGCGATGCGTTCAACTCGACTCGCCAGCGACTGCTTGAACACAAAACCTTAGACATGAAAACCACTTACGATAAAGCAAATGCTTTGCACCGGGCTCAGCAACAATCGTATTCGTTTGCGCAATCTCAACCTCCAATTTACAATGAAGCTGCTATCGAAGTCTTACCAAATAGTGCCGAAAAACCTAACGGTCATTGCGAGATTACATTGGCTGCAGCCCGAACGAACTGTTTCTTCTGTGGGTATGACCGAGACCCTCGCCACAAATGCCAAACCAGAGATTCAGTCTCTAGAGCATGTGGAGAACGGGACCACCACCAAAAGTTTTGCCACTCTGCTACACATCTGAAGCACACGGAATCCGTTTCTTCATTCCTCACTTCCTCCATCATCACTGCTGCAGCGCCAACTGGCCTTACCAGAGCTACCACTGAAGTTATAACCCTACATGAGCTGGCTGACACACGGAGCTCAGAAAGCTACGGTTCTGAAGCGGTCATACTCGGAAATCAATGAACAAAGCTTCCATTAAGTAGGCAAATCGTTCTGGCTTCCAAACGGATAACCAGTAACACCAAAGGCCATTGTCTTGTTTCATTATTTCACAAAGGTATATCCTTCCCAATTTGTGTGCTGGTGTGTTATTAGGGTGTAACTTCCTACAGCGACACAGGATGTTCATCCCCTGTTTTCGCTATGTGGCTTAGCTGCCGCTACTCTTCTAGCCTCCTTTCTCTTTACTCAACTCGATTCCTCTTGCTGTCCAATTCGTACTAAGTTGAGAATACACAGTAACCGTGATGAGATTTTCATTAAGACCGAGATCGAAAGATTGTTAAAAGACGGCATCATCGGACCTTCTCGATCACCGTGGCGTGCACGGGTGTTGGTCACTATCAACGATCGCTATAAACGTTGCATGGTTGTCGACTATAGCCAAACTATCAATCGGTTCACCTACCTGGACGCCTCTCCCCTTCTTCGTATCGATGACATGGTAGAGAAGATTTCACATTACGCTGTTTTCAGTAGGTCGGACTCCAGAGCGCCTATCACCAAATCCCCATTAACGAAGGCTAAAGATACTATACCGCGTCTAGAGCGTGCAATAGCCTACACCAATTCCGCCGTATACCTTTTGAGGTGACCAATGGTGCTGCGTGCTTCCAGCGAGCGACGGACGAGCTGATTCGTCGAGAAACGCTCAAGGGAACCTTTGTCTACGTTGACAATAATATTGTATGCGGAAAAGATAAGAACGACCATGAGACTAAGCTCAATCGGTTTCGGCAAGTGGCTGATAAATACGGACTGACACTAAATCGAACCAAACTTGTTTTCGTTGGCGAAAAATCGTCTGTTTGAGTTATGAACTAGCCAGAAGATCTGTGAGGACAGAGCCCGGTCGGTTCGAGGCGTTAATCAAGCTACCTGCACCTGGAAACTTGAAAACAACAAAGAGTGGTTGGGATGCTCTCATACTATTCCCAGTGGTTTTCCTACTTTTCAGACAAAATCCACCCGCTGATTATCAACAAGAGCTTTCTCTTATTCAGTGATTTACTTTCCACCTACGAATCCCTTAAATCCGAACTGGTTCAAGCCTCACTCTTTTTCATCGTCAGAGATGTTCCTCCTGTCGTTGAAATTGATAACTCAGATATAGCCATCTCCGCTACACTAAATCAGAGTGACTGCCCGGTGGTCTTTTTCTCATGTACTCTCTTTGCAACTGAACGAAACCATTTCGATGTTGAAAAGGAAGCTTACGCAATTATTGAAGCTATTCGGAAATGGTGACATTACCTGATTGGAACACATTTTAAGTTGCTAACCGATCAACATTTCGTTGTTTTTATGTATGACATGAAAATTGCTAGCAAAATCAAAAATGACGAAATTCAACGTTGGCGGGTCGAACTACCTCAATTCTCTTATAATGTTGTGTACCGCCCTGGTTCAGATAATCATGCGGCTGACACTCTATCTCGAGCCTTTTTTGCATCAACTCTTTCTATCGACCACCTTAGAAAGCTCCATGATTCTCACTCATACTCCGGAATTACTCGCCTGTCTCATTTCGTTCGAACGAAGAATTTACACTTCTTCCTAAACAACGTCAAATCTGTTATTCAACAATCTTCTGTCTATTCCCAACTAAAACCGAAATTCCATACTCTTTCTAATATTCCTTTAATTAAAGCGAAACAGCCCTTTGAACGTCTTAGTATTGACTTCAAAGGACAGATTCCCTCTTCCACTCGCAATCATTATATACTACTGTAATTGGCGAATTCTCTCGCTTCCCATGCACAGGTTGTACGTATTGCCATTAATTCGTAACGCTTAAAGAGTGGAATATATAATCATTAGAGAAACACACCACAGAAAAATTGCTGAGGACAAAAGAAGCCGAGACAAACGTGGTATTTTTTAAAATCAACCCTGAAATATTCCACTGTCAAAACGATCTGTTCCATCCTTCGTCATTTCACTGTCATGAACTGTTGACCGTGTAAGTTGGATAATCAGTTAGTGCACTCACAACTGGCCTGTGAGTATGTTCACACCTTAGTTCAGTGTATCTGCGAATGACAATTGGCTAGGGTTTTCGTTCATTTAAGAAAATGTGCCCGACCGATACTGCTACCTTGACGTGGTGGTCGGGCTTATGTACTGTTTTGATCCGGCGGGCTATGCTGACTAGGACTCCGGTCCTTCCAGGTGCAACCTTGTCAGACAGGCCAAAGGGGAGCAGTCAGAAGAAAAGCAGTTACACTCAGGATTGTATGTCGCACTGCTGACCGCGTAGGAGTGCTTAGGCAGTGAGGCACGATCCTATGGGCATACAGCAGAACTATTTTTATAGTTGCGGCACTGCTGTCTTCCGTATCAGGAAGAAGGGGGTTAGAAAAGGTACCCTCAAACAAAGAGCACTCCGATCGCCCAACGGTT